>LPNX011025057.1:181214-218185 GCA_001517045.1 Pseudotsuga menziesii | reverse complement strand
TTCTTTTTGTCTGTGTACGTGTTCTTGGATACATTTGTGCACACAGTCTGGCATTACCTTACATTTTGGACCAGGAATGGGGGTTGTTGAGAGTTTCCATATCGCCAATAGAGGGCCACAGTGTCTCCTTTAGGTATGATCATTGTATGTTTTGTTGAAACCATGTTGACCTTGAGCTCTCTAAAATTTTCTATTTCTTTTCCCAGGGACTATATTTCCCCTTTCTTCTAGAGTTGGATGGAACTAAAGAACAAATAAAGAAGTCACCTGCTTCGGAACATCTCATTGTTTCACAGAGATGGATGCTTAGAAGTCTAGATATTTCTCCAAACAATGGTTGCATGGGTGCCCTTAAAATAGTATGTTGTTATAAACTAGTATGGGTGCCCTTATCATCCCTCATGGTACAAAAAGCAGGCAAAGAACTAAACTTTTGGTAAAAATGTAACCTATAGGGAAAATAGAGCAGACTCTTGAGCACTGCCAAATCCTAATGACATTCCCAAAAATATGTTTCACCATCTCAGAATGGTGAAACATTCCATCTGCATGCAAATATTGCCATATCAGTAGTAATGCAGCTTGTCTTTTCAAAGAAGTCCAGTGGAAATTCTGGGTTGATCCCAGAATTTGCTGTATTACTGAGGACGCCAGGGCCTAGCTTTTTCACTTGCTCTGAATTGATGTTGCAATCATGTATTAGTAATTCCAATCCTTGAGTTCCACTACCCATTCCAAATGAGAAGATCTGCAAACTTGGTACGGGGAGTAAAAAATAAGAGGCCTTTGTCATTGCACATGCTTCTAGAGAATCCATAAAATGCTCATATTTGTGATGTCAAACTCCTTACCATAGGTGCGAAAGCTCTATGTTTCATGCTCTGTTGTTGTGATAAGATTTAATTGCGTTCATAGGATTCCCTTCAACTAGCTGTTTATTCCAGATTTATGCTGGAGTGCATTTATTTTTAAGACTGGTCTTATCATTTCTAATTTTTAGTGCATTTATAACTTTATTTATGAGGCAGTTGGAGCTCTACTTGTAATTTCAAATTTCTACAGAAACTTGTATTAAAACTGTGATGTCCTTATAATAAGAATGCGAGCTACAAGAACAAGAGCATCATCAGTGTAAGAAAACCTCCCATCCTCTACCTTCAGAACTTGATTTACTAGGTTTTCTTCAAGTTCGATGGATAAGGCATGCCTCATAACAAGTTCATGTAACAGGTTAAAGCATGCTCTGTGAAAATGTTCAAGGAAGTGTTTTTCATAGGACATATCTGAAACACCAGCCCTCTCCATTATTTCATCAACTGAAAGCTGTGGCTGTAGCATTCGTAAAAGAGCACTGACATGTTCTTCATTAAGTTGGTGACAGGGTTCTTTGTAAATAGAAGAATGCCAATCTGGAGAAAAAATGCACTCTTTAATAAAACTAAGTACTTCAACAGCTCCTTGTAAAGGAATATCACTGGAGTCAGAAACACTGTCATTTGCAGAGCAGGGCTGTTCATGTCCATCAGAGATGACTACTTGCCTGCTAGCCTCTGAAAATAGATCTCCAAAGAGAGCATCATCTTCATGCCCGCTTGTAGATTCTGCATCATTTACTCCCAGCCCATCCTTGCTAGCAGTTGGCCATGACTTTCCCGTGCTTTTAATCCATGGTTTTAGTGGTATTTGTTTCAAAAAATTAAATTAAATTCAGATTCTCTGTCCCTGTTGATCTCGAAATCTTCAAGACACTTAGAGCTAATGGGATACATATGGTGTCTAATATTTTTATAGGCTTGTAAACATTGCAATTGACAAAATCCTTCTTCAAATTCTACTTTTAACCATATTTCTCCTGATTTCAGTTGTAAATCCTTATTTAGGTAATTTTCAATTTTAATTTGAAATGATTTTAGATAGCAGCTTATTTAAAACTTATGAAGGCTCTTTGCATAAATTATCTCTTCTTGTTCAGAGCAAGTTCTGTAATGATGGAAGCAACCGAGGAAACCTGCAAATCTCTAGTTGCAAACAGAGACATTGATTATTGAAGCTTGGAACACAACTGGAAATTTTAATTTTTTTTTACCGATTCTTCACCGTCGAATGGCTCTATTTGACATGCAAAACCTTGAATTGTTTTTCCAAATTGCTGCTTGTGAAGCTTCTCTTCCTATAACATAGAAACCTCAAGAAACTTGAAATACGTCTGTTAGTGCTAGATCTATAATTGAGTCTGGCTATGATAGTATAGCCATTGCAAAGTTCTCTGATGAAATCTCACCTTTAGGATCTCAAGCTGATACAGAAGATTTTCTTCTACAACATGATTCAATAAGTTGTATCTCAGAGCTTGAAAATGTTGAATCGCAGGCTGAAGCTTTGAATTGTATAGTGTTGTCAAATCCTGACATGATGGAACATGTCCTTCTGGATTGGACTTTGTGGGTGACTGCCCCTGTTTCAATTCAGCTTGCACTTTTAAATTTTCTTGAGCGCTTAGTGTCTATGCATAGATACAAAAATCACAACTTGACTGTGTTACGACGAGTTAATCTTGTACATCATTTGCTAGTCACATTGCAGAGGGGTGATGTTGAAGTACCTGTGTTAGAGAAATTGGTGGTTTTACTAGGAATCATTTTGGAAGATGGTTTTTTAGCATTTGAACTAGAATATGTAGTGAAGTGACTTTTGATCCACCTGAAATAAGTTCACGTGGGAGAGTTGCTCGAGAGAGCATGGGAAAGCATGTGATTGTACGAAATATGTTGCTTGAGATGCTTATTGATTTGCAGATGACAATAAGCTATGAAGAATTGCTTGAACAGTGGCATAAGATAGAAGAGACTAAAGATAAATTGGTCCATGCTCCTCAACATTGATTGGACTATGCTCTTCACATGCTTAATAAACGTAAGTAACAGCATGACTGGACGTCTAACCTTACAGGTCGAGATCAGCCAGCGATCTAATGCATCCCAGCAGCTAGGCCAGCAGCCATCAATCTAAGCAAGAGCGGTAGCAGGAGCTGTTTAATTAAATGGCACACGCCTGCACCCTCATCAGGATAAACAGAGCACACCTCCCCAACAATAAAATCCCGCCCCTTACTGTAAGCAACATCCCGCCATCATAAGGAAACGCCGTGAAAAGGCCTGCAAGAGAAGAGCAAGAAAGAATGTGAATGCAAAGAAGTGATAAGTTCGCAGAGTGGGAGGAAACTTCTGAGGAAGGAAGATGGCAACCACCGGATGACGTGGGAGGCATAGGTACTCATACTTCAAGTGTAAAGACATTGCCCAAGCTCACCAACGCAGACATCACTGCGGAAGCCATGGAAGAGAAGAAAAAAGAAGAAGCATTTTAAGATGCTTTCGACTTTGCGCCGTTCTGGTACTGTATCAATTTGTAGGTATTTAAAAAAAAGAAAAACTTGCATACCGTCGCTTAAGCGACGGTTATACACGTCGGTTATGCGATGCTTAATCCCTATCTCTGTCGGTTCAGTGACGTTTATCTATGTCGGACTAGCGACGCTTAATCTTATCTCCGTCTCTTTACTGACGCATATTCCTAATATCCGTCGCTTCATCGACGGTCCTCGGTGTCGCTTAACCGATGCATAATCCTTATTTCTGTCGCTTCACCGACGGTTCGAGTTAAAAAAATTGACTAACCGTCGCTTATTCGACGGCCCGTCTGTCGCTTAACCGACGGAAGGAAGGTTATTTTTTTAAAAATTTTACTACCATCGAAGATATTCTGTCGCTTAACCGACGCTTTCAATTTAACCAATGGTTACTTAAGTGTCACTTAACCGATGGGTACTCAGGTGTCGGATAACCGACGCCAAGTTTCCGACTCTTAAAAAAAAATCAAAGTGTCGTACATGCGATAGGGAAGTGTCGAAAATCCGACATGACGGCCGTCGGATTTTTGGTCAAAATGTGGTAGTGTTTGGTGGTAAATTTTTAGCCTCCATCATACAAGTTGCCATCTCCTTCAGTGATCCGTTCTTTCTCTCAGCTACACCATTTTGCTGTGGTGTGTAAGGAATATAATGCTGCATATGGATACCTTCATCTTTGCAATACTAGATGAAATCAGAATTGACATACCCACCACCATTGTCAGATCTAAGGATCTTGATTTTCCTCCCAGACTGGTTCTCAACCAAGGCTCTATAGACTTTGAAATGGTCAAAGACTTCAGACTTATGCTTTAGGAAGTAAACCCAACAATACCTGGAAAATGCATCTATGAAAGTGAGTGCATATTTGGCTTGAATCATGGACATATGAGGGAATGTACCATCAATGTCACTGTGGATCAACTCAAGGGGTGTAGAGGTTCTCTCATGACTAGCTCTCTCATACTCGTACTCTAGGTGTTTTCCTAGGATACAAACTTGACAGACTCCTTTAGAAAACTTGATATTTGGTAACCCTATGACCATATCTTTGTCACTCAAATTAGAAATATACTTGTAGTTAATATGGCCAAATATTTCATGCGAAAGCTTTCTTGCTTCATTAGCATGAGTAAGAAGAGCAGAGGGCTTTGAGTAGGGTAGGAAATGGGAAAACCTGCATACCTTCGAAGTGTGATCAACAACACCTTTTTCTATGACTTTACCATTCAAAATATTAGTGATTTCAAATTCATTATGGGAGAATATGACTTTCTTTGGAGGCCCAGTGTGAGTCATCTGATACATTGACAAGATATTAGAGGCAAGACCTGGAACATAGAACACATTATTGAAATTACCATGGTCGAGATAAATCCTACCCTTTCCCATACTATCAGTTAGAGAGTTATCTCCCAAAAATATTGGTGGATATTTCTCCATGTCAAGAGAGGAAAATATCTCCCTTGTTGAAACTATATGTCTGGAAGCTCCAGAATCAATGATGAAGATAGGTGAGCTTGAGGTTCCAGTAACCAAGGCATGTACTCTCTCCTTGTCTTCTGAATTTGATCCTCCTTCTCTCTTCTTTGAGAAATAAGGAAGGGAGATGTTGTTCTTCTCCATGAGTTGGGTCAACATGTCAATTTTATTTTTCATACAAGAGCTCTTAGGATGATATCCCTTACTACAGTATGCGCACTCACTCATTTCTCCTTTGTTCTTCTTCTTATGGAAGTTATTCTTGGATCCTAAGGGCTCCTCTTGAGACTTATACTTGTATCTCTTTTTATCAAGTGAATTTTTAGCATTCTTCTTTATTTTTGAATCCACCTTTGAATCTCTAGTAACCAAAGCTTGGTCTTTGGAAGGTTTGATGGTGCCCATCATCACTAATTTATCTTGCTCCTGGTTGAGGGATTCCATGAACTCAACAAGCTTAGGCATCTTCCAGGTTTGAGCTATCAATTTAGTGGCATGGAAGGTCAAAACAAACACTGAATAGTCAGGGCCAATCTTTGAGAGAATGGTCAAAACTAGTTGCTCCTCCTTCTTTTCAATCCCACGTTGTCTTAACTGCAAAACAAGGGCCTTAAACTTGGTAAAATAGAGTTTCAATTATTCGAATCTACTGGGACTCAAGGATATCAATTCATTCTCAATTTGATGTCCTCTCATCTCATCTGTATTTCCTAAAATCTCTTCAAGCTTCTCCCACATCTCATTAGGAGTTTTCAATGAATCAAGATGAAAGAGGAGGTCTCTTGAAATACTCAGATACAAAAGACCATAGGCCTCATCCCTCCTGTTGTGCCATTTTATTTTCTTTGCATTTGCATTGGGATCTACCTCAGTAGCCATGGTAACCCTATAGAGACCTTTCTCTCTCAACAATATCTCCATCTTAGCTTTCCATTCGAAGAAATTTAATGGAGTCAAGATGACCCTTTGAGATTGGTCCATATCTCGGCTCATGTTCCCTTCAATCAGTAGAATGTGCTCCCAGTCAGTGATGTCAAACTTGCAATAAAAATTTGGGAGGATAGAAATCGATATACAAAGGCTCTGATACCATGTGGAAATTGAACCCAAGTGATAGATCAATTACACTCACAAAATTGCTAATCAAACATGCAAAATTCACACAAAAGGAGACTGAAATTGGAGCATAAATTAATCCTGTATTGGATAAGTGTACATTATCCAACCATATGAATTAATAGGCTTCTCAAATATATAATTACATAAGAGATTTGAAAGCACTAGGTTGCTATTCGAATTGGTCAAAAAGCAGGCTTACTAAATCAAGTCAAATCCTCCATAGGTACAAAAAGGACTTTCCAAATACATTAATATGCTCACAAATTGGATAAAAAAAGTGGACAAGCTAATAGGTGATGGAAATACAACTCATTCATGCTTTTAGTTTGATAAAAAAAAGGTGGATGACGTGGGAAAAAACAAGGCATGTTCCCCTAGACTAGCTTTTCCTTTATGCCTTAAAATTGCTGTAAAGCAAGGAAGCTTTCAGAAAAAGTAGATATACAATTTAAGGAACCATGAATAAAGAAGAATGGATAAATATGTTTCCAGTATGATTCCAAATTGCTCCATGACCCAGTTTAGCAAGTATTGACTTATAGGAACATGTGGAAGTTAACTAGCATAGAGAGGGAATCTAGGAATAAGACAAAAATGATTTAATTAATGTCAATATGGGTAAATATGGGTTGATTATTCTAACAATGATGATGATTATGATGATCATAATTATAATGATGATTATTATGATTATGATGATGATGATGAGGGTCATGATGATGATGATAATGATGATGATGATGATGACGATGACGATGATAATGATGATGATGATGATAATGATGATGAATATGCTAACGATGATGATGATGATGATGATCAACATGATGATGATGATGAAGATGATGGTGATGATGATGATGTTAGTAACTCTTTAAAAAAAATTAGATAAAAGAATAGGTCTAATTAAATATTTACCTTTCAATATGTTTCACCGTCTTCTTCATCCAAGTCATCATATTCTTCATCGAAGTCATCGTCCATATCATCGGATACAGAGTCAATATTGTGAGGATTTTCCATATCATCATCATCATCTGAGTTAGTTATGCTCATCGTGTCATCGTTGATATAATCTTCATGGGAATTGTATGCTACATCATCTGATTCAACTAATTCTTGGACATCTTCTGATGGATCATCATCATCATCTAACTCATATTGATCATGCTCTTCATCATCATCTTCTTCTTCCAGATAACCCTCTTCATTACCATAATCTAGGTTATACTTTATCGGCCTTCCCCTTGGATCGTGTCTCACAACAAATGACCAACCTGCTTTACCTGGAACCTCTGAGTAAAATACTTGTTAGCATTGGATTGGAAGAACATAGGGCTCTGTTTCTGGCTCAAACAAACCTTGTATTGACCATGGTAAATCCATTATCATGTTCAATAATAGTTCTATCGGGATCACATTGATTCAATTGCAACCTGTACCATTTTACAATGAACAAAACTACCTTAAAGGATTTAAAGTCACACTGTAGAATATCTTCCAAATACCCATAGTATCGATTTTCTAAGAGTTCTGGATGTCTGTCACTTCTAGATGAAACATTGGGCACATCAAAGGCTGCAGATATCCCATAATCTGAAGTTTTATTTGTTTCATCCAATTTTGATGTGATATCTACAACCATTGCAGACCATAGCCTTATGGTGTTTTGCCTACAACAAGCAATACACGAAAAGATTACACAACGATTCAATAGTTATGTAGCAATACATGGAAAAGAACAACATGTACATCAAAATGTGAGTTGCAAAATGAAATATTTAGAGTGATTTATTAATATGCTTTCCATTTTATCTTTTAAACCATATGCTAAATCGATTTCCCTTTCTGTAAGATTTCTATGTCCATTGCGACGTGCTGCTTTTACCAATTAAGCCACACCTTCCCATGATATTCCATGACCTGATTTTTCTCATCATTCAATCCATACCTTCATCCAATCAATATTGTTTGTGATGTATAAATGAATTGCATCCCACTCTCGACCAACTGCTTGATGACAATAAACATTAAAATTCAAGACAGATGTAAATTTTCTGAACAAAGTATATGCTCTTAATTGATGCAATAAATTTAAAATGCAATTAGAATATGAACGATATAATTAGAATCCACTAGCTAATTATTACCTTTCACCTTCCTCGATCTACCTTTCCCCTTCGGGTGCTCCCCTTCAAATTTGTTATTGGAGTTTGGATCACAAATGCGACGTAAATAGAGCTTTGACGCTAAATTAGGAAGATATTCACTAACATACAACATGTTTTGGTATACTAGATATCCTTCCATCATAGAACCCTCAGCATGTGCTCATTGTCTCACCAAACCCTTCATAAATTTCAAGTTCCTCTCAACCATCCACATGGACCTTGAGTGCACAGGTCCACCCAACTCAATCTCCTCAACTTGGTGTATGAGGTAGTGTTCCCGTGCATTGAAAAATGCCGAAGGTAGATGCTTTTGTATTTCACACATGAGATGAGGAATTTATCTCCTCCAATAATTTATATATTCTTTGTGGATTTATTTAGATGTCAACCATCTACAAGTGACACAAACCAATAATGATATTTAACAAAAAAAAAAACATTAAATTATATATCATGAAATAGTGCAAAAAAACAAATATAAATTATACGAAGAATTAAAGAAACACTAAGCACAAGAAACTAATCGCTAGTTACCTCATGTATTTACCAAGATTATATATAACTTGTTTGACATTGTTGTTGAATTTGTTTGGGAGAGAGATAGGTAGAACATACTGTATCAATATACAAACCACATCGTTGTTTAAACAAATAGCATACAAATAAGAAAAACAAATTTATGCAATAAAATGAAAAAAAAATTATATGGACATAACAATAATAATTACTTTGATGAAGACGTGCCAATCATACGTTTTGACCCTAGCAAAATCATCTTTGTTTGTTATGATATTCTTCAAGTTCGCACAAAATCCAGTGGGAAATTTAATTTTCCGCATTACTTCTTTGACAAAATTGCTTTGCTTCTCCATAAACATCCATGGAATTAAGTTTATATTAATTTGGTCTCTGTTGCTATGAAATTGGATGATGTCTTTCATAGCATGGTTTCCTTCTTGAATGTCTTTGCAAGCTTTCAAAATTTTATCCTTCTCCCTCCTTATCTCCAGTAGTCACCATAATGTTTCAGTCACATTATTTCCAATATGCATTGTCTCAAACAAATGAGCAATTTGTAGGTGCTCATAGTAGGGAAACCTGCTGAATTGTATATGATAACTTTTCATTCCTTGTGGAATCCCATTAATTCCTTCATGATCACGATGGACATCATGAATATTAGTTTATAAATAAATTACATCATAAATCAAATATGGCCACCACATTAAACAACTCATAATAAAAATTAAAATACATAACAATTCATATATGATGATCCATATGTACTAGCTTGACAATTTCTATTGTATTGCATCATCCAAAGGTGAGGCGTCATTCTCCATGGTTTTAATGCAGTCTCCTGCTTCCTATTGAAAATATTTTTTTTTCTGTTTTTCTATACCTATGATTCTTAGAGAGGAAATTCCTATACTCATCAAACACCTCCTTTCTTAAGCTTTTTGAGTGATGAGATTTTATCTTAGGACCACAAACTGGACATGCAAATTTACCCTTTGTCTGAAGACCTACAACATATAGATGTGGAATGTCTATGTCAATTATAATTATATATTAACTATATTAACTACTTCATATAATTAAATGCAATTAAAGTGGAACTTAAAAATACAAACCACAAAATTGGGTTAACCCAGGGGCATCGTGTATTGTCCATACAACCATTGCATGGAATTGAAATTGCCTTTTCTGTATTGGTCTAGATATGTCATACATAGTGATTCCATTCCATAACTTCAGTAGCTCATCTTTCAATATATAGATTATTATCTTTGACTTGGAACTTACCTGATTGATTTGAAGTACATATAAAATATATAGTTATGAGAACCGTTAAGATATATAAACCTTGCACAAGAGAAAAATAAAAAATATACAAATGAAATTAGGAAACATAATATGACAAATGAGATGCCAAAAATAGATTAGAAATAAAACAATTGTAGACACAAAATACCTGGAATAATCATTGATAACATTATGTGCTCCCTCTTTATTGACAACCATGGAGGAATGTTATTGTTGATAAAAAACATAGGAAACCGTGTAAATGGATTTCATATGTGAAAATGGATTAACACCATCTGCTATCAAAGAAATCCTAATATTATGTGGTTCTTATTTAAAGTGAGTCCGCTTTTTCTCCATATCTCTAAAAGCAGAACCATCTGCAGGAATTAGAATAACATAATATTGACTTCTATTCATGGCATGGGAATCCATAAATTGCGCTATGTTATTGCACTTGAACAGTCGTTGCAAACATGAAATGATGGGAATATAACGAAGAACTTTGTGAGGCACATTTTTTGTTACTTGATTTGTTCGATATCTACTTATATGACATTCCGGACATTCTATTGAAAATTAATGTTGATTATAATATATAACATGGTCATCGGGGCATGCATGAATTGCTTCATAATGCATTCCAATCTCTTTCATGATGGAAGATAAATCTCGATATGTGAAAGGTAAAATATTTGATGGTGGTAACAAAAATTCAGCTATCAAGCTACATACAAAAAAATATAGTTAATGTAATAAATAAATAATATTAATGAAACACACTTCATCCATATGATGATCAATAATGAATTAACAATACAATTATTAGAGGAATACAAATAAACTTTATCATGATCGTATATATGTGATGGATTATTTTAAATACCTTAGCATCCGTGTGATTGATATGTTTGAAAGAGCATTCATAACCTTCAAGTTCTTTATCAACAATACAATAGAGAGAAGATTTGATTTGGAGCCTTCATAAAGGGGTTCATATGCCTTATCAAGAAGAGGTGTATCATTTTCATTATCAAAGTCATCAAATTTTTCATTGTCATCGTCATCGTCATCACCCATTCTAACATTAAATGAATCATGGATCAATGTATTTGTACCATCATCTTCAACTACGTTATCAGTATGATCATCTTGTTCAATATGATCATTCACTTGTTCTCCATTAAACATAAATGCTCCATGATCCTTCAAAACTTGTTCTAAAATCACTTCCTCTGGATGATATGCTGTAGGGTGTCTTTCCTTTATAAATACATGAAAACATCAATAGATATAAGTTAATATAGGAAATATTAAAATAATACATACATTTACCAAAGCAAAGAATATAAACAAATTTATAATGCTAAACCTACAAATGGACGATATTGATTCCCCCCCCAGCGTGTCCATGTTCCTTGCAATGTTTTGTGGCTGTTGAGATCAATATTATTCTCATATTAAATCCCATGCATTGAGTACATGGACAATAACATTTGCCATCACCCTTTCGTTTCGCTGCATCCCTTAGTCTAGCAAGCAATTGTCGATTGTGTTTGTTTAGATATAGAATATTTCTATTTGACATTTGTCACAAACTTTGTGAATGAATACTATCGACAATCTTAAAAAATCAAGTTCCATGCATCACAATTTTGTCAAATGGAGGTTTTTCAAAGAATAAAAAAATTCTTGCAACCACAACCACCCGTTGAAGAATAAAACAATTCCTCAAACCGTCCGTTGAGGAATAAATAATTTCTGCAAACCATTCGTCGCTTCTATAGAAAACATGTCGGGATGTTTAAATTTTTTTATATTTATAATTCATCAGTCGTCGAATATCTGACGATATGAACCTAGTTACCATTGGAAATATGGGTTTAAACTATTTGAAATATGTATTTGAAATAGCACAAGGATGTCGAACATCCGATGACTCATCCTCCAAATGTCGTCACAAATTCTACCCATTATTGTCGGATATCCAATAAATCAGCCTCCAAGTGTCATCACAAATTCAACACACGTCCGTCGCAAATTCGACACACTATTTGTCAGATAACCGATGATGCATCCTCCAAGTGTCATCACAAATTTGACACACAACCATCGCAAATTTGACACACGGCTGTCACATATCCGGCGACATAGTGTTGCAAAGTGTCATTGAAAAACCTATGCTAAGGATGTCGAAAATTTGATGATGATTAAATAAATCGGATGGTACAATACTTTTCATCATTGAAAACCGACAAAAATGTAGTTTACATCCGATGTCGTCGGATTCTGTCATCAGAATTTGGGTTCAAATCCTATTGTGTCTTTATATTACTTATGGTACAAAAATGCTATTACATTGAATCTCCAAAAGCTGGAGAGTCTAAGATTAACCTATTTGTTATCCAATGGATTCATATTTTCACCTATACTCCTGCCTATAAAAAGGATTTTTTCCTGTAAGACTGGTCTAAAGAGCCTACCCACCAAAATACATTTTTCAAAAAACTGGCCTTTCGACCCCCATTCCCAAGCCTATGCAGAGACTAACTAAGATTTTGATTAAAAACCTTCTGAACCTTCTTAAAACTTATAAGATAAAAAAATTAAACAGACAATACATTGGGCGACATATCCATATCAAGCTTACAGTAGAAAACAAACTTGTTGAAAGCACCAATGGCTATTAAAGAATGAGCTCCTCCTATAGCCAAAAATATGATAAACACAACAACCTTTAATGAGTAGGGGGATCGCTTGGAGGAGAGGATTGAATCTCCCTGGACAGCTCCCTAGGGTGGTTGAGAAACTCCTTAGTGATCATATTAAGCATACAGAATCTTGTTGTGCTGTCCTGTTGTCCTCTACAAATAAGCTCCAGGGATTCTTTGATTCCATGCACCAGCTATGCCTTCTCTTGCATATGACGGGTTAGGAGGATGTGAAATACCCAGAAGAGGTTGGCCACTAGGGGCGTTCCTTTATAGGATCATACTCCCTGAGTAGGACAACCTCTTTTGTCATGATCTTACCTTCCACCGGTGCTGGTGTCTCTGCCATATATTGCACCGCCCAGTTGAACGCTAAAGGGGCGGGCACCTCATTGGAAGTCGGATCATTCACAAAGGAGCTAGAAAAAGTTTGAACTTCTCCCTCAATCCTCACAGAGTCCCCATGACATATCCTGACTCTCCATTGTGGTACCATTCAATCTCTGGACAAGTTAATATACACAACCTTCAAACTATTGTTCTTTGGATCACTCTCATACAGAATGAGCAAGTTATCTCCATTGAGGGTATTTATAGCAATTTCGATCCTCTAGGTAAGGTACCCAGAATTCATGAATCTTGGATTAGTTTCCCATTTTGCACGTTCAGGTTCTTCGGTCTTACACTTGCTATACTTCCTGATCACAACTAGATCCTCCTATCCTTCATTCTCATGTGTAATGCAAGTTTCCCCATTGTAAGTGTTGGTGTACAACTTTCCTTCCTGTTACTTGTATGATAGCAAGTTATTGGGAAGGGACCAATGGTTTTAACAAAGGGGAAAGACCCTCTCCCTGCTCCATACCAACCTGCAAATGAATGAGGTATAATTATTTATTAACTTTAGTACCCGGATTCCCTCCCAGATCAATGAGGCGTGTCAACTTCTAGCTTGGAGGTCTCCATACCTGCTCCACTTGTTCCATCTTTATAATCATTGTTATGTATGGTAATTCTAGGAAATCTCACCATCTTCTCAATGCATTTGATGTCTTCCTCGAGGTTAAGTGGATGGACATCATTTGTCCGGATCACGTGCCCTTCATGCAGCAATTTGGATTCAACGTGGTAATTGCGCATGTGAAGGGAAGTGTCAGCCTGTGGAGTTAATACATTTCCTTGATTACACATGTCAGGAAATTGATGAGGTAGATCATTCTCATGATGTGGAGGATTTTTTTTCTTTCTTTCCATAATCCTTCTCCACTAGAGCTTCGCAATGTCTCTAGAGCATGCAATCCACTTTGGTCCTCCTCTTCTCTGCATGGAATGAGGTGTTTCTGCCCACCGCTTCGTTTGCTAAGGAGTCCTCCACCTTTTTTCCTTCTCTTATGATATGATAGAATTGGATAGTAGGGGTTCCCATTAGTATTCTTTTGAGCTAAGCAAGATGCCCTTCCCACCTCCAGTTTCGGGAAACCTGGTCTATGGTTGCATCGTGTTGTAATTTTCTAGCAATGTTTGTTATAATTAAGGAGTCCCCTTCCATAGTCAGGGGTGTTTGTTGCTGCTGTAGAGCCCATGATATCCCATTAACCATCCCTTATAACTCACCCAAATTATTGGTGTTGGTTCTTATACTTCCCCAGAAAATGCTAAGAATATTACCTTCAGAGTTCCCGATAACACCTCCAAATCTTGTAGGGCCAGGGTTTCCTTTCGCAGCCTTGTCGAAGTTCAATTTGAAGAATCCTTCTGTAAAGCCAAGTTTTAGACATGCGAGGGGAATTGAGTAGAGTTCGAATGTGGGAATTATTCACAGGTAACTTATATATCCCCTAATCATAAAGAATTTGTCTTTCTGTTATCTCCACTTTGAAGTATTTCTCAGTCCAGTGGTTTAGAGAAAGAGTTTCCTTTATGTGAATTTCAATCAAAATCCAGAGTTCCTTAGTGTGTCTGTGTTTATTTTCAAATATTTTCTAATTCCCAGTTTTCCAAATTTACCAAACCACAAATCCTGGGAACAACTCCCACACCTTGTTCAATATTTTATTTTTGAAATATTTTTGCGGCCACTGGGCTAGTGTTAAGTCAGGAAATCCTCTGTTTCTATGATTCTTTCTGAATTTACTTGTGCCCTTTTCCCATAGTGCGTCTACTAATGTGAATTCATCTAGGAATTGGTTGATAGTTTCGTTATCTGCTTCGTAGATGCAACACTACATCAGGCCCATTAGCTCGCGTGTCTATATATTATCCCAAGTGATGATACGTCTTCTGAGAAGAAGAAAATTGAAAGCTTCCACCTTGGGCCACCACCTCCCTCCCCATATTTTTCTCCATTTCCCATCCTTCTCCAATCTATGAGTTTCTGTCAACAACCCTATTTCCTCTTTGATGTTGAAGTTTCCCACATTTTTATACCCCATCTGAGCTTGTTGGGTCCTGCATTCTTGGGGATATTTCGACTGCATAATTCATAGTAGAAGTCTTCAATGTTCTCATCCGGAGCGAGACCTTGCCACCATTCCATCAGATTGCAATCATATAATGGTTGTATGTTGACCTTGGGTCCTAGAATTCCTCCACCCATTCCAACGGGATATTTTGAAGATAATATGTTAGCTCAGGTATGTCTTCTTGGCTGGAAATACAAGTCTCTTGTTGCCAAGAATCTCTGATAAACAATGATGTTTTCCCATCTCTAACCTCCCAGAATCTATGGATTTGGATGAGACCTCTGTTTTCTTGGGCCGCTTTCCATATGCTGGAGCCAGGAACATCTTCTCTGAATCTAATCAGCTATTGTTTTGGCCACTGAGGAGCGTATTTCTTGTGCCACATTCTTTCCCACGTTTCCTTCGAGTGATAAATCCATTTCCACCAAATTTTGGCCCCCAATACTTTGTCTATGTTTAAAGGGTCTCTAAGTTCTAGCCCCCCTACCTCTTTTGGTTTGCATATGGTTTTCCAATCAACCAAAGGCCATTTCCTATGTCCTTCTATTCCCCCCCATAGGAAGGTTCTTGGAATATTTCTTATTTGTTTTATCATCGATTTAGGGGAAACCAGAGCATAAAAGAGGTATAGGTGCATATCTTGGAGTACAGACTTAACCTGTGTGAGTCTACTTGGGATATTAAGGGCCCTGAAGTACCATTGACTTAACTTATTTTTGATTTGATCTAGTAATTCCTTCTAATAAATTTTTCTTATGGTGGAATCCGCTAAAGGTTCACCTAGATATTTAGAGGATAACACACCTTCTGAAAATTCTAGAATTCTGAGAATATTTCTTTTAGTGAATTTTTGAGTGTTAAAAAAATACACTTGAGATTTATCCTTCTCAATTTCCATCCCACTGGCCTCTAAAAGGTGTCTATCCCCTCTTTCAAGCCTCGCGCCTCTTGGATAGTATATGGTCCCATAAGCATAGTATCGTCCAAATTTTTTTGATGTGTTTGTGGTTCCAATTCTTCACTTATGTGAAGCCCTTGAAATCTGTTCTCAATGCACATATTCTTGAGCATTCTTCCTAGTCCTTCAACATCAATGATGAACAAGAAGGGGGAAAGAATTTCTCCTTGGCGTATCCATCTTGATACCTGGAAGGGATGAGAGGTAGTTCCATTAACCAATATAGAGAAAAATGTTGAGGAAACAAGCTTCATGACCCATTCTATCCATTGATCTGAGAAACCAAAAGTACGAAGGATGCCTACCAAGAATTTCCATTTTAGTTTATCATAAGCTTTCGACAGGTCAAGTTTTAGAAGCATACTTGGGATTTTCCCGATTTTTAATGAGTGAATGGTTTCATGCACCAGAATGATACCATCCAAAAATTTTCTCCCCTCTACAAATCCCTCTTTTTACAGCGAAATGAAGATAGGGAGCAAGGGTTTGATCCTATTGGCTATGACCTTTAAAATTATATTATATATAACATTATGATAAGGTGATAGGTCTTAGTTTTCCAAGGTATTTTGTACCGTTCTCTTTGGGGATGAGCATTAGAAAGGTGGCATTTAGCATTTTTAGAATGCTTCCTGTCTTCCTAGAGTCTTCAACCAGTGCCCATACTTCCTCTTTCATCCAATCCCAGCAGGAGTGAAAGAAGTTAGTAGTGAATGCATCGGCTCTCAGAGCTTTGTCATCAACCATTTGTTTGACAATGACTTCTACTTATTCAATCTCAATAGGTTTCATAAGAATGAAGTTGTTTTCCTCAGTGATGACCCTTGGAATATGCCAAAGAACCTCCCTCTGAGATTCTTCTTTGTCCTAGTCTGGCTCTTCCAGGATTTAGGCAAAGAAGGTATTTGGGATATGCTCTAGATCCTCTTGAGTCTTCGCAATGGTCCCATCCTCTTTTTTCATTCTTGCCATATGATTACCGTGCCGATATTGGATGGATTCTTTGTGGAAGAACCTGGTATTATGTTCTCCCTCTTGGAGCCACTTAACTCTAGATTTTTGTTTCCAGAAGACTTCCTCCTATTGCTCTCTTAGGCTAAATTCTTGGAGCAGGAGTTTCTCCTGTGTTCGTATCTCATCAGAGAAGTCATGCTACATACCCCTTTGTTGTACCTCTTGGATCTTGCTGCCCAACTCCTTTTTTGCTTGAAATATATTTCCAAAGGAATCATTATTCCATTTTTTGATTTTTTCTTTTAGGAGTTTGAGCTTTTACTGAAACTGGTACATCCGATTTCCTCTACTGGGAGGAAGGTCCGCCCACCATTCTTTGAGTTTCTCCAGAAATTTATCTTGGAGGAGCATAATTTTTCAAAACAAAAAGGTCTCTGGAGGTTCACCCCTCTTCTTGCTGATTCCATACTTATGGGCCAATGATTCGGTCCAGCTGATGGAAGTACCACCGCAGTCAGTTCTCCCCATGCCATCATAATGGACTCAGAGACCAAAAAGTTGTTTAAGAGACAGGTTATGCCTCTATCTCCTGTTCTCTTGTTATTCCAAGTATAGATACCGTTAGATTTTTTGACAATGACCAAATCAAGGTTAGTAATGAATTCGTTGAAATAATCGCTGATGGGATTTAACTTCTATATTTCTCCTTTTTTTTCTATCCAGGTTTGTTATCAACCCAAATGGCACTTCTCCATCTGAGTGCTGACATTCCTTATGTTGGTACACAAAAGGACATCTTAGGATTGAAGTTTTCCAAAACACTATAGATGGGCATGAATTGGGATGCATTTACCCTTGAACCAACTTGCCATATTATTTTTCTAAGTGTTGAGTTGCGTACGCTACTATCCTCATTGCAACTCACGTACGTACGTGACTATTTCCATTGACAACTCGCGTACTGTACACGACTATATACATTGCAACCCGCATACATCAGCATATGTGGGTTTCCTTTAAAGGAACTCGCATGTCATACGCGGGTTTCCTATGTCAACAGTCACATACATATTGATTCGAATTTAAAAAATATAAATCACGATTAATGGAGATTAGTTGGGTCCTAATCATTAACTATCCTGACTGTTTCAACCTCCTCAACCTTCGAAACCACTCTATTTCCCAAAGTATAAATAGAGGCCTTAGGGAGGGCATTAATCAATCAAGTTTGGAGAGAAAAGTTATGCTGGTGGTATATCTTCAAAAGTCTTGGAGCAATAGAACTCAAAGTCCTTTGGTTGCAGAGGAGTCCTTGTCTTAGAAGCTAGGTTGTACTCTTATCTCATTCACTGATTGTTAATAAAGAAAATTCTTCTTCCAACATTGTGTTGAGTCTCTTTCATGTATCATGGTTAATGAATATTTTGATTATGTATTGGATATATTGTTTATCTAACCTCTCATATATATATGTATAAGATTGTACTTGGAGAATTTTCTCTTTGCAGGTGAAGGAGGTGCATCCTTGGAATCTTTGGAGAGAAGTGGAATGGAAGAAGATCAAGCTTGGATCAATCTTTGACAATCGGGTAAGTCAAGACTTTCTTCTTATTTCCTTTCTGATTCTCTATTGAAGCTGATTGTCTGCAAGGTTATTAGTAAGTTGGTAACCCCAGACCCTAGATTACAAGGGTGTTTAATCCTGAGCAAAAAGGTTTCTGACCAAGTTGAAGTCACCTCCTAGGATCCATGGTCACCTTTTGAGAGTAATAAGTGAGTCCAGGAAAGTGAACTTCTACTCATCCCGAGGTGGCCCGTAAATATTTGTGATGAAACCCCACATACTCGTGCCTAAAATATGGAAGGAAACCAATAGGGAAAACTACGAGGCCATGCAGTCATAGAGGGCCACCTCTCTTGGGTTCCATAATATTCCAATCCCTCTGACCACCCCTTTTGCATCTACAACAATATCTTCACTACCACACCAGAATTTTTCCCCTACAATTTTGAGTTCAACTTTTGAGCACTTTGCAGGGATAATTTTAAGGAACCATACTTATTTAAAAGTGTATAAATGTTGGCGAATATTACCAATTCTTAAAATGCCAACTATAAAATGATTGGCGATATTTTTCAAACAATATTTTAATTTCCAAGGATTTTATATTGTTTATATAATAATTTGGTGATTTTTAGGTTGAAAATTTTTTACCCCATCAAAATTGGGCAAAAGAGGGCTTCAAAAAATGCAAAATGGCGAATCTTTTTTGGGAGAAAACCATGGAAAAATAGCCCGCTGGGCTAAAATTCACCCCTAAAATTATCCCTGGCACTTTGTTTCTTGTACAAAGATGATACCCGGTTTTTAACTGTCTATTCTTATTCTTAGAAGACGGATCTTCAAGGACCTATTACAGCCTCTGATATTCTAGGATGTAATCCACTTATTTAAACTATTTGGGTGCAGAGTATAGGGATTCATCTATCGTTGGATACTTCCCCAAGGCTACTAACTTAGCCCCAATAAGTTGGATTCGGTGCACATTGATGTGTCTTCCTCTCTTTTCCTTTTTACCTTTCTTTTTTCCATTCGGGTCTTTGAGATATCCAGACGCTACTCCAAGTAACTTCATAGTTTTTGTCTCGATTTCAGTCGATGTGTTCTCCTTCTTGCTTGTCTCCTTAGTATCTTCATGGGTCTACACTTTCAAAATTGGTTATATCTATGGATCTTGTTGTTCTTCAATCCTTCCTTCCTTCTGGGTGCAACTCTCCTTTCCTTCCTGTAGAGCATCAAATTGGTTGCGAGTTTCAACTTTCTTGTGGATGTTAGGGCCAGTTGTTTTCTTAGTAGATATTTTCTTGTTGGGAACTTTGGTGAATCCTTATGTGTCTTGATTTTCTTGATCTTTAATCCCTCCTGGTTTTTTATTTTGCGAGTAGTCTCTGAACAAATGTCCATGCTCATGGAACCTTCTACATTTGAACGGGATTTGTTCATAGTCTATCACTTGGAACCAATATTCATCATCTCATGATAACTCTATTCCATCTGAGAGATCCTTTGATATGTCCACCTAGATGCATATCTAGGCATAGGAAGTATAGTGCATATGTTTGGTTTGTTCTGATACTTTTACAAAGTTTCCCATCGTGTTTCCAATATATGTGAGGATTTCTTATTTCCAGTACTCCATTGGTAGGGAGTACATTCTGATCCATACCATGGTTATCTTTAAGTTTTCTTTATCCAGATTTAACCTCTCTTTCCATGGTCTGGGGAAGAGGCTTGTTGAGTTAAAGAAATAAGGTCTGTTATAAAAAATTATGTTTCCATATGGTTCATTAAAGAAAATGATTGTGAAGAATCCTTTTTCCCCCAGTTGCAGGTCGTAATGACCTTGAGGTTTCCAAGTTGTGTTTATCCACCACACCAGAGTTTTCTCTACTACCCAGATGCCAAAAAATTTATTGATAAGTTCATGTTCTTTCATGTATTGAATATCGTCCCTTACCCATTCGGAGCGGATCTACAAATTCGGCACTGTTTTCAATTTTGGGACACAATGCCCTATTTTTATGTATTCTTCCTTCGCAACTCCTTCTCTAATGGTCCCACTCATTCCTTCTCCTCCCTTCCCCGAGTGGAGATCTATTGCTTGCACCTTCTCTTTGCCTTTATCAATATCCATTTCTGAGATCTGGATAGAGGCGATTCCCCACCATCCGCATGCTCGCTCATCCCGAGTCCCTTACCCCAAGGTGGAGGTATAGGTTCCTACCCCTATCAGGACCTTCAAAGACTTCCCAAACCTACAAATTTAGATCACCATAATGCATCCCACCTCATTCCTCTCGTAATTCTCTCACAACTGAAGGTGTTCAGAATAGTTGATGATATTATCAGGTTGTAAAAATTTAATAACTTTGGTTCATCACCTTTTCCTTTAGTTTTTGTTGCTCATAGTGATGACTTGAAAAAAATTTGGCATGAGCGATTTGGACATTTAAATTATAGCTCATTGCAACAACTATGTAAAGAAAATATGGTGATATTTGTTCCGATGGTATCTTCCAGGGTTGGTGTTTGTTTTGGTTGTGTACTTAGAAAACATCATTGGGACAGTTTTGAAAAATTTGCCTCTTGGCATGCCTCAGCCCCTTTGGAGCTTGTGCATAGTGACTTATATGGTCCTCTTCCATATGCTTCCTTTTCATGTTTCAAATATTTCCTAATGTTAGTTGATGATTACTCTAAAGGAACTTGAGTTTATTTCCTAAAACTTAGGATCAAAGTATTTAACATTTTCTTTTCCTATAAGGCCATTGCTGAAAAACAATATGGTCATCAAATATTAACTTAATATCTGATAATGGGGGAGAATATGTTAGAAACAAGTTCACTACTTTCTTCACAGAACATGGAATCTGACGACAACACATTATTCCATATACACCACAATAAAATGGTCACAGTTGAACGAAAGAATCACACTTTAAAATAAATGACTAATTGTATGCTTCAAGCTAAGAAACTAAGTCTTCGATTTTGGGATCAAGTCATAAATTGTTCAAATTACAGATTTACAATGTGTAACATCGGAAGAAGCATGGAGTAAAATTAAACCAGATTTAAGTCACTTCCGTGTGTTTGGCAATGAAGCATGGGCTCACATTCCAGATGAAAAATAGAAAGCATTGTAGCCTAAAAGTTAAAAGTGCATATTTGTTGGATATTCTGAAGATGTAAAGGGTTATATACTTCTTCAGACACATTCTCATTATATAATTATTAGAAGAATCTTGGCTTGTGAGCCTAACTCAAAATTTGTTCCATCTATGGAATGCGAGCCTAATTCAGTGCTTGTGCCTTCTTCTACTCCCAACTTCCTTGAAATATTTCCAACTCTAGTTTCTAATGATGATAGTGGGGATGAAAATCCACCTCCGCCTGCTCATTTTTCTCTAGTTGCACCAGCACAACTGCTTCCTCGATGGGTTTGTTCAACATGTGAAGTGACTGGTGATCTTGTTGGTGATTCTATAGATCCAAGTCAAACACTTTATGAGTTCCAATGAGCCTCTTCTCTTTTGGATCAAGGTTCAGAGAATCATTATTCAAATACTTTTGTAGAAGCTTCAGGGAATCCATATTGGATTACAACTATGGATAAAGAATAACTTTCTTTAAGGGCGAACGATACTTGGGATCTTACCTATTCCAAAAGGAATAAAACTCTTTATATGTAAATGGGTCTACATAAATAAGTATGCAACAAATGGAAGTGTTGAAAGGCTTAATGAAAGGTTAGTTTCCAAATATTTTTCCCAATTTGAAGGAATTGACTACAATAAAACCTTTTCTCCTATCGCAAAAATGAACTCGATCCTCCTTGGTCTTTTCCTTATGGCCTTACATAAACGGGAGGTCCATCAAATGTATTTCAAGTATGCATTATTACATGGTGATTTTCATGAGGAAATTTACATGGAACAACCTCCTGGATATGTTCAGAATGACTCTAGACTTGTCTGTCTCCCTAAGAAATCCTTATATGTCCTTAAGAAATCTCCTCGAGCTTGGTATGCCAAAATGGATAGATTTCTCCTTGACACTGGTTTTTCTAGATGTCATTATGACCCCAATGTAAATACCAAGAAAATAGTAAACAATCTCATCATCCTTGTTCTTTATGTTGATGATCATATCCTTACAGGTAGTGACCCTAAGCTTTTAACTCATGTGAGATCTAGTCTTAATCAGAAATTTGAAATGACAAACTTAGGACATTTGCATTATTTTCTTGGTCTCCAAGTTTTGCAAACCAAATAAGGAATACTACTTTCTCAATCTAAGTATGCTTGTGATCTTCTTCGTCGCTTTCACATGGAATATTGTAAACCAACCCCTTCTCCATTCTAGTCTAGAGTCAAAATTGCTGCCACTCGAACTTCACTTGAAGTATATCCCACCTTGTATCGTTAGCTTGTTGGTAGTCTCTTATATTTAACTCATACCCTTCTTGATATTTATTTTACCATTTGTCGTGTTTCCTGCTATATGAAAACACACGATGAAAGTCACTGTAAATCAACAAAAATAATACTTTGATATATTCGAGGTACAATTCAATTTGAGATTCATTATAGTACAGGGGGGCTCCTTTGTTAATTGATTTCACTGATTTAGATTGGGTCAACGATCCTGATGATCAGAAGTCTATTGCAGGTTATGTTTTCAGTCCTGGTTCTGGACCTGTCACTTAGGATTGTAAGAAACAACAAGCTCTTTCTATTTCTTGAATAGAAGCAGATTATTGAGCCATAGTTAATTCCATTCATGAATATTTATTGCTTCAACATATCCTTTCAGAGTTTTGATTTGAGCAGTAGAATCCTACCCCACTTTGGTACGACATAAAAGAGTGCCATCACGCTCACCAAATATCTAGTTCAACATCAACGCAACAAACACATTGAGCTACATATGCACTTCATCAGAAAGCTTGTTCATGATCACATTCTTGAAGTGCTCTTCTTCCCCACAAATTCTCAAGTTGCAAACATCTTCACAAAGTCTCTTACTGAAGCAAAGTGTTCTAAACTACGATCTGTGTTAGGAGTCAAGAACTTGCCATTAAGGGGGGATATGCTATAATGCCTCCTTCCTTCTCCTAATAGTGTTAATTTTGTAAATCCCTCAACCATATCCCTATTTATTCATAATTGATGGGGGGGGGGGGGGGGGTGTTAGGATATTTAGACACTTAGGAGTTAGTTAAGATCAACTTGTTATAATATATCTGTTAGTAAAAGTGTGTTTCTTTGGTATGCATTAGTATGCATTTGCAAATGTCTAATCTGATGGTCATAATATGTTCTATACATAGAGTGAATTCATGGTTCATATTATCTTAGATAATAACTACATTTTATCCATGTATTAGCACCTGATTTATCCATGATATCTATTTAAATAGCATGGAGGGTCATTGGCTAGTTGATCGATTATGAGAAGCTCATTTGTAACTTTCTTTCTTTTGCATAATAAACTGCCTCAAGTAGTTATTTGGCTGGGGTCATGGAGTGTTTCCATTTAGAGGGTTTAAACCACGTGAAAACATCGGTGTGTTGATCTGTGATCTATTTGTGTGAGTGTTTTCTCCAGGTGTTCAGTATTTTGGAAGTATCATGTGTACTCGAACATTAATAACACACACATGTTTTTTCTGCATACGTAAAAAACAACTTTTGTATTGTATTGTCTCCTTAAAACACATAGGTTGATATTCTCACATGAAAAACTCAGGACAAATATCCTCTTGCATGTTCTTTTTATTGCATAGACTATATATATTCGTTATTTTTACATATTTGTGTTCTATTAGAACCTATTGGAGATAGTTTTTTCATTACAAGATTTTGAATATGGGTAAGAAAAGAAATAGAGAAAAAAAGTCTAGAAGAATGGAGTTGCCCCTTGAAAAGGTTCATGAAATGAGAAACAAGGAAAGGTTGGGTATACGAAAAATTAGACATCTACAAGGAATCCCCCAAATACAATGGAGGCCATTCATATTCCATATAATATTCCATCAACCAACAATGATCCAATTGATGAAGAAGATATTCAAGCTTTGGTAGATGTTGGGTATTCACCTGGGGAAATTAGACAAGATACTCTTCATGTGCAACCTTAATTTGAACAATCATATGCTCAACATATAGACCACATATATGTCCAATGCATTGTCATTATTTATTCTCAAGTCAATGCAATGCTACAATCTACAAGTGATGATATTCACACACCTTGTTCACCTCCTTACCTTGACTATCGAGTACAATCCTAAACATATTTAAGTGAATGAAAGTCCTCCAACATCCCTTGAAAGTAAGATACTAAAATGAACTATTGACTGGTAGTATAGAAAAATTATTGAAGATTTTTTTTAATAAAGAAGGGATGCATCCAAATGTCAATTATTGTTAGCTTTGTAAAAACCATGTTGTTTAGTTGTTTTTAGGATAAATTTTGGCATAAAGATAGCTAAAGGTTCAAATTCTAGTAATCACATTGTTAGAAATATTTAAGAAGATTTTAATATAGTGGGAAAGTCTACTCATTCAAAATATCATATTGTTTCCATTCACGTGTTATAAAAAATGATTGTAAACATGTATGCAAGGCATTGTTGATTGTTGTCATCGACATGTAACATTTTAAAAGTAAAAAGAAAAAATCTTTGAAAGTACTCTATTATAAGATATAAATTTGAAAACCCAAATCAAACATATTCTTGGGCCTTCATTGGAAGGTATCCTAGTTCAGTGAAGAATTTAATTTATGTTGTCAACAAACTAGTACAAAATTTTTGGCATGAAAATACCAAGCCTTCATCTAATCAAAGAGATGTGTTGAAGTTGAGTAAAGGTATTAATGATCATGAGCCCCACATTAATCTATTCCTTGACATGACACCAACAAAAATCTATGAGAGACTCAATATTGAACATGTGGAATTGACCCTGAGCCAAAGATCATTTGAGAAATGTAAGCCTTGGTATGTCAGAATATGCACAAAATGAAACACATGTTGTTATAGATACCATGTAAAATATGATTATTTAATAACTATTGGCCCAGGAAAGGGGCATAAGAAGGAAATCTGTCCACGCAACCGAGGAAAATGCACTACGCATGTGATAGAAGCAAATGAAGAGCGCAAAAGACGAAAATGACCCGCGAAGGCAGAACAGAGGAGTATGCGGCAAAGGAACTGAAAGCGCAGACGCGCGCAAGGGGAAAATGGCCAGAAAGCGACATATACAGAATCCAGATCATGGCCATATAAGATGGCATAATCTTGCAGCTATGCACGTATGAGAAGATATTTGTAATTCAGGCTGATATTGCCTCGTGTCCAGTCATGATCACCACAACTGTAACCAGAGGGGTGGCTAATGGTGATGGCTAATAGACTGCCGAGATGTAGTTGGCCCTATGTGGCCATGTAAATTAGTATAAATAGGAAGGATGCAATGGTTATAGGGTTGGTCAGTTGGTCTGTAAGGTTTTGATTTATCTTTGTTCAGTTTCCAGTAGATTGTTATTCAGTGGTAATCCATGGAAGGGGATGTTGGTTATGTTGTAATGTCATAGTGATTAGAAGAGGAGTAGACTCATGAAGAGTATGGTAGTATTAGAGAGGATTTTGAGCTACGGATCTGACTGCAGTGGGAGCAGAACGCTAGGAGTAGGAGTAGAGTAGAAGAGCGAACCAGAGAGCATGATAGCCATAAGTCTGAACTTAAAGACATATCTCAAGAACAGTCTACATCCCACAGACTGAAGGTGCTATATCCTTTCTCATGCCAGATGAAGAGCACCTTGGTGGTTTTTCCCAAATGGGTTTCCACGTTATTTCTTGTGTCCAAATGAATGATTGATGTGGTGAATGTTTATGTGATTTATTAATAGTTTCTTCCCATAAAATGTTAAATATGGTTCAGTTTCTGTTAGTTTCTTGCAATTGGTAAATGGATGAATAGGATATCTTGTTGAATTGAACTTGGATAAATATATATCATTATGTATAATTCTTGTTATGAACCACAACCTAAGTCATAGAGTCAATTGATGTGAGTCAGCTGCGTCGTACAAGTTGCACTAGCTGTGAGGGGGAATGAAAGTCAGGTCACGCGCAATGAATTACTATTGTGCTCATTTGCGCAGAACCGACTCCTTCGTCCAGCCTCCCTGTTGCCTTAATTGAGATCCTTGGTTATGACCTAAGGGACTATACTTCCCCAATAATCATGGAAACATGGTTTCGATGGTTACCCATCTATGAGATATTTTGGGTGAGACTGCGCCTGATTCGCATGTGTTGCTGATGGGGCTTGCTCTATTGGAATGGTATCTCGGGTAGCTGTTGGATTAGTGGGCTACGTAGAATTTGGGTCACGCAAGTGGGGAAAAGTGGCCAATAAATGGTTCCATTGCTGGGACCTTTTTGATTAAATCAAAGAGATGGTGTGGCACCCAATGAAGGAGGAGATAGAAGACTGGATAGATGCTAAAACACTGGTGTTTGTCCAAGAAGAAAGTGCAAGAACATGGTTTAGCGTAGAAATATGGTTAGATGATTATATATACTCTGATATTCATGAGATATTCTTTGTTGAGTTCCATGTTCTACTGCATCAATGGTTGGTAGGATTGGAATCTAGACAGACCAACTACCAGACAAGGGAGATTACAGAGTGGAGCGACCAACTGGTTCAGGAGGTAACCAGTGTAAGTAATGCTGTCTCAAGAGCTGTTGATTTTTGGGTTGATAGTATATTGAAAGGGTATATTACTAAGTTTGCAATAGATACTATAACTTCATATAGTGAAGCTGAACGAGATTTCTTCCAAGGACCACGAAGGAGATACTTATTGAGTATAAGTACATGGATAAAAATACTTGCTTATGAGAAGGGTATTTTGCACCTGGATAGTTGAGCCGTGTGTCTAGGAAGGGGCTATGTTGCTAACAAGCAGGTAAGAACATGGGGATGAGTACGTGGAGATGTTCCCCAGAAGAATAGAACCTAAACTCGAGGTTGGATTCCTAAGGAGTGGGAGAAGATTTAGATCAGGAAATAGAAGGAAAACTGAAAGTGGTCAATGGAATCCTATTTTGTTCGACGGAAGCAAACACTAACTTTGGTCATGCGAAGACGAAGGGTCTGGCGAGAAAGAGGAGGACTATAGCTCGATCTCAGAAGGACCTGAAGAACTGGATAGCTCTGATGAGACCTCAGGGTCAGAGCACAATTATATAACACCAGCTATATCGCCTGAGACAATATCTAGAGTCTCATCCCCTGAAAGGACCTCTAACTCGGATAACACTAGTCCTGAAACTAGTGCACCAAAAGGTGCAACTTAGTTGAACCCTGCCCCAAAGAACCTGAACGCCAACCCAATGGCTATGATAGATGTCTGGTTACCTACATTTAATCGAAATGGAATGGAATACCCTGAACAACATTGGTTCCTATGTGAATCTGTGTTGATGGTACGTTTGGTCCATGGCGCTGATGTCAAGAAAACGCAGATGATTATGACCTTAAAGGGTCGTGCCCTGGATTGGTTCATGAAATTTTGTGCCATCCCAGCCATAACACCACAAAAGAACCTCGAGGAAATTTGAGCTGTAATGGTCTCAGAGTTCAGAAAACCCAAATCAAAGTCACAATGTATTACTGAGATTAAGGATATTAAACAAGATCTAGAAAAAATTGTGTGGGATTTTGACCAAAGATTCAAGACACTGATGGCTATGGTAATATTCCAAATGTCTGATGTACAGCATAAGGAATGGTTTATTACTGCTCTGCTACCACACATCCGAGGGCTGTTGATGCAGCAAAAGATTGAGTCACAGACAGAAGCATTGGAGCTGGCGATGAAGCTAGAGGCCTCACCTATTGCTGATGGTGCCTCCAGAATGGTACAAATTCAGTTGCAGCTAGCCAACCTCATAGTACAAATTCAAGATATTAAGAAGGGAAAATAAGGACAAGAGGACTTATGGTGCACAAAATGTAGAACAGATGGACACACCAAGGACAATGGTCTGACCTTCATGAATTATGTCGCATCTGGTGCACCTAACCCATTAAATGGGAAAGGGATACCCTGGTGTCATATATTCCAGTCAAGAGGTCATCACGATGAGGAATGTGTGTATTTGTAGAAGGTTGTACGTACCCCTACAAAATTATTTTGTAAATTTTGTAGATCGGTAGGACATGATGGAAAATACTGTAGAGCATACCATCTCTTGAAAGAGAAAACAATTGATACATACTTAATGAAAAATGAGGGGTTCCCTCAAGTTGAACAGGTGCAAGCCTCGTACCAACCTGCACAGTTCCCAACGAATCAATACCAATAGCCATACGTGCAGCAAAACCCTTATCAGAAAAACTACCAGCAGAACCAGTACCCACAGCAGCAATTACACCCTCAGGGAAGGGGTGGCAAAAAATTTAGAGGACGAGGTGGCAGAGGAGGATTTAGTAGGGGGAGAGGTTCAGTTACATGCTATAACTGTGGACAAGTAGGTCACTTTACCAGATATTGTTTGGTACCTGCAAGGACATGCTCATATTATAAGGGTCAAGACCATAATGTTGAATAGTGTCCTCAGCTAATCACAAAGTGGCAAGCAAGAATTGTTGCCGCACCTAACTCCCCACCAAAACTGAACCCGAATCCAAATGTGAATGTTTAGATGATCATGGCTGAACCACGAGACTTGAAAATTGCTGCCATAACAAGAGGAGGTGTGATGAATGGAGTAGAGAAAGGGAACCCATAAGAACAAACGTAGCCACAAGTGAGGCCGGCAGCATAGAAAAAAGAATCACCGACTGGCTCAAAGTAGAAAGAAGTATTCTGGGATGTGAAAATAGACTTCATAAGCCCTTATGTACCATCAACTTCAACAGAAGTCAAGGACATGTCGAAATGATTCCAACACCTATTACAGAAGAAAGCTTCAACTGAGGTTAGTAAGCTGAGACCTCTTCTATCAAGTTGTTTGATGCTATTCCAAGATAAAGATGCTATTGCAGATCTACAAGCAATAATATATGAGATCCTTGTAGTACCACACATTGAGAAGAAGGTTAACCAAGTGTGACAAAAATGTAGACTGGCCACGAATTGAGAATGAATGTGCATATAGGTGATTATGACATTGACTATATCATTTTAGATATGGGGTTAGATGTCAATATCCTAACCTGCCAGGCTTGGGAAAGTATGGGTAAGCTGCGCTTGGATTGGTCTCCTATTCAACTGCGTCTTGACAATTAGGCGAAGGTACTACCCATTGTACGATTGAGCAATGTCATCTTCGATGTTGAAGGATTGCACACATATGTAGACTTTGAGGTCATCAACATTGTAGATGATAAAAATACTTACCCTGCACTACTAGGGATAGATTGGGCTATAGACAATCAAACAATTATAAATTTCAAGAAAAGGATCCTCTTCTTTGAAGATGAGGAAATGAGAGTAGTATCACCGATTGATCCATTTGAGGGGAGAATATATGTTCAACCTGTTTATAATGAGGGGGAGGTCGACTATCTCGATCAAATCTACAATTTCACAGCTATGCATGAAGATCATATCGGTTCGATGGCAGATGGGAACCTAAGTTGGAAGTGTGCGAGTTCATGTATGTCTGATTTAGGGGAGGATTTAGAGAATTGGAAAAATAGGTTACATGAAGACTCCATGAGAAGGTGTGCAAGAGTCACATGGTTTGTGCGACGGGTGGAGACTGAGTCAAGGGAGTTACCCACCTATGAGAGTTTCATCTACACTTTGGATATGGTGACCAAGACCTGCGATAATTCTGAGCAGCTGTGACAAGGAACCCAACATGTTGCGGATACAGTTCTATAGGCTGACAAACACCCTATAATTCATAGTACAATCCAGTAAGACAAGGGGGGTATAGTCGAGAAAATCAATGATGCTAATGCTCACAAGTACATAAACTAGTTTGACAAGTACAACTCAAAAGGTCAGATACATAAATTAATGAAGAGAGCATTGGAAAAGGAGAGTGTGATTAGACCTTAAACTACTGTCAAATAAATGATTGAAAGACATTATCCGATATCTAAATATTCATTTCTCCATCAAGACAGTTTTCTGTTATGCATTGAGAGCCGAGTTATTGCAGACCTGCATCCTATCACCTATTACAAATCTCGTTCAATCCCATGGTAATTAACATTCCCAGAGAGAGTGAGGCTTCAGACGCCACTGTCATCTCTGGCTGCCCAATTGATGAGGAAGTAGAAACACAGTCATCCACAATCCCACAGCTACATCAGTCACCAGAGACTGACACAATAGCAAGAACAAGGAAACCACAAATAATTCAAACCCTTGGTTCACATCCTGTGCCAAACCCAGTCCAGGAAATACCAGTTATTCTAGGTAAGTCATTTGCATGACCACAGCTGAGACAAAATAAATGTAAAGTTCCAGACACTCTAGGCGAGCGAGGAAAGATGCCTGTTGTTGACCAGGGGACTGATGATGAAGATGAAGAATTGCTACCATAGGCAGATCCATAGAGAGAATGGGATGACCTGAACTTTCCAGATTACATTAGACCAAGAAGACCTGGCACAGTGCATGTGGATCTCCCGACGAAATTGGTGACCACTTTGATAGCACCAAGGATCCGTGTTGACATACCTTTACTGAATTACATCCTCCCAATGTTAGCTATTTTGAAACTCCAGGGCTACGACAATCGAATAAGAGGGATTACAGATAATAGACTGCATGGATATAATATAGACTACTGAACCTGCTATCAAGATAATCAAACCACAGGAGTGGGCTGAGGGATTAGCCACTTTAGGCCTAACAAAAATGTTGTTTATGCCTCATTTCGGCAATAGCGTATAGGCCAGTACATATGTAAAACAGTTATTGGTCTGTGTTCATAGAGGATACTTATGGCTAGATCATCCATACCCAATTACTGCTGAACTAATAGCGATAATTACAGGGCTCCCAAGCAAAGGCAAAGACCCTCTGCCTTACCTCGCTAAGCATAATACTTGGGACATTAAGCGGAAGCACAACCTTCAGCACGCAGGATGGGGATACTTAATAGGTCCCATCCAGGACAAAAGTGTCTGGTTTTCTACACAAATATTATCCTGTAAAATATTTCATAAAGTGGTACTGATGCAATGTTCCGCAGGGGTAATAGAAATTGCAGATTTATGTGCATGGGGACAAAAATTCAACTGGTCATGGTACTTTCTCAACGCCTTGCTTGAAGATGTGATGCTAGTGCAACAAAAGGAAGGTCATAAATTCTACTATTCCTGGCTGCTAATTTTGATTTCCTTCACTGTCTGGGATGACTGCCCAGACTATGTACAAATAGATGTCCCGATATCCTATTTGGGGGAAAAATATCATAATATATGGGAAGACAAGGCCGACAACAAGAACCAACAGGATAGCAATGTGGTATTCTTCTTGCATGTAGAGGCACTACAACAAGTTGTTCAAAAAACCCACAGGATCTGCATCATGACTGTGCAAAGGTATGCTTCTTTCGTCAAATTTGAAGCTGATATGCATAATATAAATCTGTTTCCTGTAAAAGGCCCACCTTGGCAAATACATAAATCTAGATTCGTAGTAACCGATGATGATGTGGATGCAATTGTCAAGCTCTGGTGGGAGGAATGGCGTGGTCCACTTGCAAAACCACTTCTTCAAGAGCAGAATGTAGAAGAACCACTAATTCACCAAGTTCATGGTGAAGAGCAAGAAGGTGACGATACCCAAGGGCATCCATCACAATAAAACAAGGAATATGATGATGATATAGAGGACTCGGGCCACAATCCTTCTGTGCAGCTGCATGCTGAAGAACAGACATAGACTCATGTGTAGTATGAGGAAGCTCAATCATCGTGGAAGAAGCAGAAAGCAGACATAATAGCAAACACCACTACCTTAATGGAGGATGAGTTGCAAGAACTTGCCAACGCCATGGAGAAAGTTGCGCAAGATAACCTTGGTGGCATTAGGGCCCAACAAGAGAGTATTGCTACCCAATTCCAGACCCACCTCAATCAGTTAACAATAGCTATCAATGAGGTCAAGCACACAGTGGACACCAAAGCATATCGCATTCATCCTAACAAAACACTGCTCACACCACCATGGGAGCCACCAATCAAGGTAGTCATTCAGAAGCAAGAACTTGAGGTGAAGGAAGAGACAACCGCAAATACTGATAATAGCACCATCGAGATAGACTTCTCTAAGTTTCTCTTCGATGAGATCTATATCATCCAGTAGGTAGCTGCAGCTGAACTCCGACTAAGGAAAAAAATTGTTGCTCACGAGGAAACAACATAGAAAAAGAAGGCCAAGCTGTGCAAGGATCTGTTGCAAGGAAAAGATCGGGAATTGCAGGAGCATACCAACCTATTGACCAAGAAGACGCAAGAAATATTGTCCTGGGAGAAAAGCCATTTCATGTTGGCAGATACTATTAAGAATGCCATCGCAGCATTCCCACCGGAGGTTGGGCAAGCTAATGAAGACTTTGTGGATAAAGTGGCCAGGATAGTGAAGATCGCGCAAGATCTTCAGTGCCAAGTAGAATATTTGCAAGCCCGACAGATACCAAGCACACCCCTAGGGGTGCTGGTAGAAAGAAGAACAATAGTGTCTAAAGCTGCTACCAAAATTAAAGGTGAAGAAGGAATCTATGCAAAGGCCGTAGACAATGTTGCAACCATTTGGGAAACATTGCTCTAGGATGGCGCAACTAAGAAAATAAGGCAGCGCATTCACGAGATAGATGAGTGCATCACTATTGTGAAGGTGGACATGTGGAAGCTGCCCCTCCAACAAATGGTCATTAAGCATGCAGAGATCAAAAGTCTCCAATAGGAAGTCCAGACCCTTTGTGAGCAGGAGAAGGATAGGGAAGCCAAGGTTGAGGAATTCCATTCAAAGGTAGAAAATCTCATAGACCATATTCAACCGATGCAACAAAAGCTTCAGGACATATTACAGTTGATAGAGAAAGACTTGTTGGAGCATGTATAGTCTGACCAGGTGGAGAAATTGGCTACATAAGCAAAGGAAGCTGTGGTGGAAGTTGCTAAGATAGAAGAAAAGGTGCAGGAATTCCAAGGCAAGGTATGTGATACTGTACAAGCAAACCTGAAACCAACAAGTTTGAAAAAATATATCCAAAGGCAACCGAGTTACTCGGCTGAAAAAAAAAAATCAAATTTTGGAAGAAACCATAGCACCGTGCGTGCATGGCAGGCTGGTAGAACTTAAGGTAAAAGTTGTGTAGACATGATGAGACACATTACAACCACAGCTAAAACTGATTATTAAGCAAGTGATGGAAAATACGAGATAGCTGGCACGTACTGACAAACCGTTAAATGCATCAAGATTCAACAGAGATTTGGCGCTTGGACTAGGACACCACTGCAGCTGGATCAAGTGTGGAGAAATCGGTCACTGTGACCGTCTAGCCCATCCACATGTGCTCATGATTGTCACTACCCAAAAGTGGCGACGTCGATTATCATAGCATATCTAAGAAGGAAATCCGGTACACAAGGTGAGGGTCTTATACTCATAATGCCACTGGATAAGCCTGCACGAAGGAAGACTCGATGCTCTTCCTATAAGATTGGGGTTCACTTGCACTAAGAAGACATCATTGTGTTATGCTGCTTGCTCACCAGATACAGTTACAAATGAATTGGAGAGTCTCCTGGCGAGCATCCTTGCGGGCTAAAGTTGTTGCTGCAGCTTTCAGTATGTCAGGTATATCTAGAGATAACAAGAAGAAAGATGGTGATAGTCACCCAGTGGCTTCAACCCATTAAAAATCCTTTGGCAAAGTCATCCTTAGCTATTAGTAGATCAATATAGTAGCGGCTCTATCGATGGCACCAGAGCGGGCTCCTGTAGGGACCAGAGACCCGACCCATTTTGACAAGCTCTATCGGATCCGGTCCACAGTCTCTATAGTCTTTCACAAATTCTACAGGCTTGGAAGATGTTAAATTTCCATATGCTTAGCTAAGACATTAGTATTTTATTTCATAACAAAAGCATATAAACCGGATCACTGAAAGATAGACAAGCACAACCATACAAAAGGAACACAAAGATTTATCCTGGGAAAACCCTAAAGGGAAAAACCCAGCAAAAGCTTCCTCAATATAGATGCCCCAAAAAGATAAAAGATAAAACCAGCAAGGAGATCAAAGCCTGATCCTCCTCCTTCTCCAGCTACTTCTCTTCTCCACTAATGCACTACACAAGTGAGAGTGTGTGTCACTAATGAGGAGAACTACACCTCTATTTATATTCATCCATTCACTTAAGTTAACTCATTTGACATGTAGGCTTGAGTTAAATCATGTAGGCTCGAGTTACACATGTAGGCTCAAGTAACCACATTGGGGTGCTAATGACCCACCTTTACAATTAGAGGGGACTACCTCATGACTCTTATTAGATCTTCTGATTAGGAGCATCGGGGTACAATGTAATACAAGTGGTTCTCCCGGTAGGACCATCGGGGACCACAAAAAGATACATATAGAATATTCTTCGAAGTTACAATATTTCAACACTCCCCCTTAACGAGAAGGGTATTCTACAGCAACATCGACAACAACAAGAGTAGAGATAGGGGACATCATCAACATCAGCAGGGTAACACATCTATAAATCATTGGAATCTTTTCAACATCATGTAGTCTTCATCTTCAATCATCAGCAACATCTTCAGTCTTTGATCTGCAACATCTTCATCATTTTGATCTTTCAATTAGCAATGAAATCTTCAGCACTTGGACCTTTCGATCAGCAACATCTTCAGCACTTTGACTGTTCGATCAGCAACAACATCTTCAGCATTTTGACCTTTCTATCAGCAACATCTTCAGCACTTTGACTGTTCGATCAGCAACAACATCTTCAGCATTTTGACCTTTCTATCAGCAACATCTTCAGCACTTTGAATTTTCGATCAGCAACAACATCTTCAGTATTTTGTCCTTTCGATCAGCAACATTTTCAGCATTTTGACTTTTCGATCAGCAACAACATCTTCAGCACCTTGACCTTTCGATCAGCAGCAACATCTTCAGTACTTTGATCTCTTGATCAGCAATATCATCATCAACACTTTGCCCTTTTGATCAACAGCAACATCATTATCATCATATTCTGATCTGTCGATCATAATCATCATCACATTCTGATCTTTTGATCAGAAACATCATCATCATACTCTGATCTTTCGATCAGAAACATCATAATCATAGCGCGTCATCATCATACTCTGATATTTTAGATTAGTACGTCATCATCATCATACTCTGATATTTCGATCAGTATGTCATCATCATCATACTCTGATCTTTCAATCAGTACGGAATCATCATCATTAGCAACAACCTGCAATCCACAACTCAAAGACAAAAAAATATTTGGATCATTTTTGGACTTAAAGTCCAGGGATGATACAATCCCACCACATTCTCGACAACCGAAGTTACCGTATTGATTACGGGAGAATCAGTCCCTATCAATTTAGGACTAAGTTCAAGGACGATGCAATCCTACCACATTCTCGATGACCGAAGTCATCGGATACAATTACGGGATAATCACTTCCTATCACTTTAGGACTTGAGTCCAAGGATGATGCAATCCTACCACATTCTCGAGGACCGAAGTCACCGGATACAATTACGGGATAATCACTCCCTATCACTTTAGGACTTGAGTCCAAGGATGATGCAATCCTACCACATTCTCGACGACCGAAGTCACCGGATACAATTACGGGAAAATCCCTTCCTTTCCCTTTAGGACTTGAGTCCAAGGATGATGCAATCCTACCACATTCTCGAGGACCGAGGTCACCGGATCTATTATGGACAAATGTCCCGGGATGATACAATCCCTCTTCATTCTCGAAGACCGAGGTCTCCTGATCACTTTAGGGAAAGTGCCCAGGGATGATACAATCCCACCACGTTATCGAGGACCAAGGTTACCCGATCTATTGTGGACAGATGTCCCGGGATGATACAATCCCTCTTCATTCTCAAAGACCGAGGTCTCTGGATCACTTTAGGTCAAGTGCCCAGGGATGATACAATCCCAATGCAACATCACTACTCCCCCTTTCGGGGAAGATCTTTTCGAACCACACCAATCTTGTCTCGAAAGTGTTTGAACTCTACTCGAGGAAGAGGCTTCATCAGTACATCATCATCCCA
>LPNX011025057.1:153223-179102 GCA_001517045.1 Pseudotsuga menziesii | reverse complement strand
GTCTGTTGAAAGTAATTACTTCCTTCTGGCACACATTCTTTGCATGAATGAATCCCATGATTCTGGGAGGCCATTCAAGGTGGCTATCACCACTTCTGCATTCTGGATCTTCACATTCTTCAACTATTTCTCAAATCCATCTTCTGATTTAAGTTCTTATCTTCAAATAGCTTGGTCAAGGAATCAAACATCTTCAGTGTCTTTGGGGAGAAAATTTTGGTACAAGTTGATTCATGACTGAATCAACAATGATCTTCTTGGCCTTGACCAAGTTCTTCTTGTGTAAGGCTTCTAGCCTCATCTCCCTCTGGAATTGGAACCTCTATACTCATGTAGGTGTCCAAACCATTTTCTTCAAAGAGATCATATACTTCTGGGCTTGGAATTTTTCAGCTTCACCAAGCTTATCATCAAGCTGATGTGATAGATCACTTTGAAATGAGAACCTCAAATGAAAATAGCAAAGGATTAGATCTTACCGATTTGAGGTGTCCGTCTTGGTTCCGAAGCTCGCTAATCTAGGGTTTGTCACAGAAACCCTAATTTCAAAAACTTAGAATATTTCAGATCTGATTGGATAGACAGATAGATCTCTTCAAATGGAGCTATCCAATGTACTCCATTTCTGAAAACAGTGGAGAGAAGCTCCCAGAACAGGAAGCCCTAATTTTCCAATTTCTTCAGCAGAAATTCCTGTTACTGTTTCTATGATATATCCGAAATTTATGCTCCTCTATGTCTGAAATTTTTTACTGAGGTAAAATCACATGTCCCTGATCCAACATCATAGGTTTCATCAGAATTGGTTTCACCATTTGGGATTTATGATCCTTTTCCCAATGTGACCTATTACATGACTGTTCAGAACAATGAAGTTGTACGGAATTCCATGTGTCACTGGTTCATATTCTGAGTTTGATATTTGGACCACCAAAATTAAAGTCCGTGCACTTTCTATAAAATCTTCAGGAATTCCATTTGGACCTCTTTAGCCCAAGCTATTTCAATTCTCCCCAGGTGTCCTGTTTAGGGATGAATTCTGGAAGAGGCTGGAACCCTAACTTGGAGAGAACATATCTCCTGGAATACAACGAATATGAGGATGAATTTTGGATACAGTGTTCATCAGTATTTTATCTTCGGCCCCTAAAATATTAAGCTCCTGATCTTTCACCAATCTCGGAATATAGCGAATGTACCAAAATGTAGCAGTTTTAGTATTTAGGGTTTTTCTAGCTCGGGGTCAAACTAGGGTTTGACTTTCCCAGAGTTTCACCCAACCAAATTTCTTGATCCAGGTCTCTAAAATTTGGTTTTGATGAGTAGAAAAATCCTATGCTGGTCTCACTCAAGAATTCCTCTTCTGTAGAAAGCCCTAATTTCCACATCGAAAACTGAAAATGCTCGGAATCGAATTCCGCTTCGACAGAAAGATGCGCCCTTCAATGGAGAGTCATCCTATCATACTTTTGTTGATGGATTGTGGAGAGAGACCCAAAAATTAAGAAGCCCTAGCTTTTGAAGCTGCACAATGTCTTCTTTTTAGGTTAGCTCTGATACCATGTTAAATTTCCATATGCTTAGCAAAGACATTAGTATTTTATTTCATAACAAAAGCATATAAACAGGATCACTGAAAGATAGACAAGCACAACCATACAAAAGGAACACAAAGATTTATCCTGGGAAAACCATAAAGGGAAAAACCCAGCAAAATATTCCTCAATATAGATGCCCCAAAAAGATAAAATATAAAACCAGCAAGGAGATCAAAGCCTGATCCTCCTCCTTCTCTAGCTACTTCTCTTCTCCACTAATGCGCTACACAAGTGAGAGTGTGTGTCACTAATGAGGAGCACTACACCTCTATTTATATTCATCCATTCACTTAAGTTAACTCATTTGACATGTAGGCTCGAGTTAAATCATGTAGGCTCAAGTTACACATGTAGGCTCAAGTAACCACACTGGGGTGCTAATGACCCACCTTTACAATTAGAGGGGACTACCTCATGACTCTTATTAGATATTTCGATTAGGAGCATCGGGGTACAATGTAATACAAGTGGTTCTTCCGGTAGGATCATCAGGGACCACAAAAATATACATATAGAATATTCTTTGAAGTTACAATATTTCAACAGAAGACAGTCGCGGCATAGACCCCTTTAGGAGGGATCTCTAGTTCTTAGCAGGCTACGAGGGGTCCAACAGGAAAGAATCGGCTTGAACTCTATGTCGCTCAGGTGAAATTTGTCAAATTTTGGCAAATCCCTCCCTCACCTCCACCACCTAGGATAGAAAGACTTGTCCAGTTTTCAATATGGACAAGTCTTCAAAATTCATATCTATGGCAAAGAGGGTGGTGAAAACAGTGCTGCAGAAGAAAGAAACTTGAAGAAGCGCAGCAAGAGAACAATCCGTAGCAACTGCACATCAACTCTCCGGTGCATGAGAATGGCAGAAGGACCAAGGGCACATGTATTTCTTTGTCGGAATGGGACACTAAGCACCCTTGGTGAAATTGGTGGTGGACAATGACAAGATGATGTGAGAGTTCCAGAGCAAAGGCATCATTCCTCTTTGTAGGGATCTTGGTCTCAATAAGAAGTGCATAAGCTTACCTTGTCGGCTCATGCAAACTTTACAATCAAATCCTCCATAACCCATCCTCTAAAATGGTGTTGCGAAACAAGCCATGTCGGTGTCCTTATCTTCGCTGCAGTAAAGATAATGATTTGCAGACAGATTCAGAGAGTTCAAATAGAAATGTCAAGGTCACGATGATAAGGACGATGCCAGGATTGAAGATAAAGGTAAAAGGTCAGTGAAGCGGAAGGGACTTGATACAGGTTTTGGTAGCAGTAAATCTTCTGTGATTGATTCTGTGGATTTACTTCAAGCGATTCCAAATGTGAAGAGGGGGCAGATTAAAGATAGTAGGAGGTGAGAAACACAAGAACATGTCAAAAAGTTGCCTTGAAAAGAAAAAAAAGAGAGCAAGGAGCGGACTGCGCAAGTTAAGATGCAACCGAAGCTTAAAAAAAAAAATCTATCTATATTTTGTTTCCCAAAAGATACCGCGCAGATCGGGCTGCTCATATGTCCCTTTCTTAGTGGATTGGGACGAGCCACAGGTGAGTGTTGGGGGCCTGTTGGCCTGAGAAAGGGGCATAAGAAGGAACTTCGTGCACGCAGCCGAGGAAAATGCATCATGCATGCGATAGAAGTAAAGGAAGAGCACAAAGGATGAAAAGGGCCCGTGAAGGCAGAACGGAGGAGTGCATGGAAAAGGAAAGGAAAGCGCGGATGAGCGCAAGGGGAAAACGATTGGAAAGAGACAGATATTGAATCCAGATCATGGTCGTATAAGATGACATAAGCCTGCAGCTACGCACATATGAGAATATATTTGTAAGTCAAGCTGATAGTGCCTCATGTCCAATCATGATCACCATAGCTGTAACTAGCGGGGTGGTTGATGGTGATGGCTAACAGACTGTCGAGATGCAGTTGGCCCTACATGACCATGTAAATTAGTATAAATAGGAAGGATGCAATGGTTATAGGGTTGGTCAGTTGGTCTATAAGGTTTTCATTGATCTTTGTTCAGTTTCCAGTAGATTGTTATTCAGCGGTAATCCATGGAAGGGGATGCCGGTTATAGTTGTAATGTCATAGTGATCAGAAGTAGAGTAGACTCAGGATGAGTATGGTAGTATTAGAGAGGCTATTAAGCCATGGATCTGACTGTAGTGGGGGAATAATGCTAGGAGTAAGTAGAGTAGAAGAGCAACCCAGAGAGCATGAGAGCCATAATTTTGAACTTAAAGACATATCTCAAGAAGAGTCTGCATCCCGCAGACTGCAAGGAGCTATATCCTTTCTCATGCCAGATGAAGAGAACCTTGGTGGTTTTTCCCATATGGGTTTTCACATTATTTCTTATGGCCAAATGAATGATTGATGTGGTGAATGTTTATGTGATTGATTAATAGTCTCTTCCTATATAATGTTAAATATGGTTCAGTTTCTGTTAGTTTCTTACAATTGGTAAATGGATGAATAGGATATCTTGCTGAATTGAACTTGGATAAATATATATCATTCTATATAATTATTGTTATGAACCACGACCAAAGTCATAGAGCCGAATGACATGATCCAGTTGCGCCAGCTGTGAGGGGGAAAGGAAAGTCAGGTTGCATGCGGTGACATACCGTTGTGCTCATTCGCGTAGAACTGACTCCTTTGTCCAGTTTCCCTACTGTCTCCGTTGAGATCCTTGGTTTCGAGCCAAGGGACGATACTTCCCTGACAATCACAGAAACATGGTTTTGGCGGTTACCCATCTATGAGATATTTTGGGTGAGACTGCACCTGCTTCGTAGGTGTTGCCGATGGGGTTTGCTCTATCGGGCAGGTATCTCGGGTAGTTGTTGGATCGGCGGGCTGCGCAGAACTTGGGTCGTGTAAGTGGGGAAAAGTGGCCAACAATGACACATGTGTACAAATCCATCATGTATTTCATACTAACATTTTCCATGATAACTCATCCATACCATTGTTGATTTCATCTAGGGAATTTATCCATAGTGTCATGCGTCCAAGGCCAGATGGATAAAAATATTATGGAAATATTGTATATATGGAACATGCTCTACATAAAATATATTTTATTAATTGGATTGATGCATTCATGAAAGTGAGGAGCACAAATTTAGGAGGATGATAATAGAAATGCAGATCCTCAAGTATGTTACATATTAATTTGACACTGGGAAAGAAAATAAAAATATTGCATTGTTGAAGCCCCAGGTGAGTGAAGATATTATTGTTTATTATCACACATTCATTTTTTTCATAAATAGTTTAAAGGTCATAATGCATTTGAATCTTTATCTCTATGTCACTAGGTATGAGTATGAGATTTCATGAAGTATGTTTTTTTTAAAACTGAACAATATGTTGAAAATGTGCATGTAGCATGATTCCAAGATGAACAATTTTTTTTAAGTTTTCTTATAAAAAAGAACAAAATTATCACTGAAAGAATAATAGGCACAGAAACACAAAAGAGAACACAAATATTTATCCAGGGAAACCCTCGTGGGGAAAAACCCAACAAAACTTCCTCTATATAGGCTTCACCCAAGTACAGTATAAGAACCAATGGACAAGACTAGAATTCTTCCTCTCCTCTAGATGGATTGTTTCTTCTCACTCTAGAGCAACTGCTTGAACTTTGTGTGTGTTCAAATGAGTGAGGAACCTCCCCTATTTATACTAATCAGTGGAGAATCATAATAAACCAATAGGGCCAAATTATCCTCCCAAACAAGGCTTACTTATATTAGGAGACTCCAAAATAAATTTTAATAATACTTTTGTGGGTACTACCGACCCGACTTACAATAGAGGCTTTACCTCAATACTTTACATGAACAACTACATCAATGGAATCCCTAATCAGAGGAACAACATCTATCAAAGGGGTAATAAAAATAATAGTACAAAATAGAATATATTCCACAGTTACATTTCTTGAACACTCCCTCTTAACAAGGAGGGTATTCTATAACACAAAAATACATATGTACAATTGATTGGTAAGTCTATACATCATATGAGTTTTCACAACTATATCAACACCATCATTATCCATGGGATATCGACATCACAAAACATCACATCTCAATCATCATATCATTATCATTGTATCTAAGCATTGCATCACATCTTGTCGCATCATCATCACATCTTATCACATCATCAAGAGTATCATATCTCATCGCATCGTCACAAGGATCACATCTTATCGCATCATTGTTGCATGATCACGAGTATCGCATCTCATCGCATCACATCACATCACCTGCAATAAACAAAACATTCATAACTTAATGTGATATCACCCACAACATCAAAAGATGATGGGTTATCCACAAATGAGTGTAGGACCACAACGTACATAAATGAATGCAGGACCACAATGTTTTCAAATGAATGCCATATCAAAATGTTCACAAATGAATGTAGAACCACAATGCCTACAAATGAATGCCATACCACAACGTCCACAAATGAATGCAATACCACAACATATGCAAATGAATGCTAGACCACAATGTCTACAAATGAGTGCAGGACCACAACATCTACAAATGAATGCCAGAACAAAACATTCGTAAATGGATGTAAGACCGCAACGTATGCAAATGAATGCCAAACCACAACGTCTGCAAATGAATGTAGGACCACAACCTCTGCAAATGAATTCCAGACCACAACGTCTTCTATAGCTTCTTAATTTGTTGTCTTATCATTAATAATACTTCTTATCATCACTCCCTCTTTCCAGGGAGGTTCTTTTGTACTACACCAAGCTTGTCTCTAAAAAATTCAAACTTCACATGAGGCAGAGGCTTAGTTAACACATCTACAACTTGTTCCTCTGTAGGAACATATTGGAGATTTACGTCTCTTCTTTGCACCATATCCCAAATGTAATGATAATTTATCTCTATGTGCTTTGACTTATCATGGAACACAAGGTTTTATGTTAACTTGATGCAACTTTGCTTATCACAATAAATATTAGTTGCATCAATTTAGATATCAAACAATCCTGTCAACAATTTGTGAAGCCATACTGCTTCACTACAGGATTAACATGATGTAATGTATTTAGCCTCCACTGTACTGAGCACAACACTAGTTTTCTTTCTACTAATCCATGAGATCACACCTAATCCCAAACTAAAAAAAAATCCCAAAGTGCTCTTTCTGTATTCAGCACTTTTTTCCCAATTTGAGTTGATGTAGCCACATAATCTAAACTCACTATCAGCTGTATATGTGAGACCATAATCCAGTGTACCCTTTAGGTACCTCATCACATGTTTTGTTGAAACTAAGTGAACATGCATGGGTTCTACCATGTACTGACTTAATGTGTTCACAACAAAAGATATATATGGCCTTGTATTTGTTAAGTACATCAGTGAGCCAATAATATGTCGATATAGTGTGGCATCTATCCTTTTTGAAGAGTCATCATTTAGAAGCTTTAGGTTTGTCACCATCAGATTGTTCATTGCATTACAACCTAACATCCCAAATATCTTTAATATATTGACTAAATATTTTCCTTGGTTTAGGAAGATTTCATTTGGAAACTTCCATACTTCAAGTCTTAGAAAATAATGCATCATGCCAATATATTTCATTTCAAATTCTGTTGAAATATTCTTGTTACATTCACTGATGAGTTTCTCCTTTCATGTTAAAAATAGATCATCTACACATAGTAGTAATATCATGATTCCTTCATCTTCAAACGTATAGTAAAGGTTGGAATATGCTTTAATTTTGGTAAATCCTAGGCCCATCAGGAAGTCATCAATTCTTTTGTACCATGCTCTAGTTGATTTTTTTAATCCATATAATCCTTTCTTTAGTCATCACACATGTGTTTTCCTGTCACGTGTCTAAAAAACTGGAGTTTGTTCAATATACACTTATTCTTCTATGACACCATTTGGAAATGTTGTGTTTACATCCATTTGATGTAATTTCCATTTCATCTTGGAGGTCAAAGGAAGAATGGTTTTGATTGAGGTATATCTAAATACTGGTGCAAAAGTTTCTTCATAATAAATCCCTTCTTTCTGAGATAATCCTCGTGTGACAAATCTTGCTCTAAAATTTTTAATACTACCATCAGCTGAATGCTTTTTCTTGAAAATCCATTTGGAAGATACCATTGAATTATCCTTTGGTCTTGAAACCACTTCCAAAACATCATTCTTTAATACAGATTGGTATTTTTGAATCATGGAATCCATCCATTCCTTCTTCTTTGAGTCTTCATCAAAACATGTAGGTTCTCCATCAACAAGATTACACATTAATGCTACATAGTTGGAATGGAGTATTAGTATCTTGCTTCCTTCTAGTACACCATATCTTTCCGCTTCTTGAATTATATCATGATCCCAAGCTAGACTTTTTCTTGTTGAAATTGTTTCATGAGGTGTCTCTATAGCTTCTTGTGGTTCTACCATGTCCTGAACTTCTAGTATAGGATCTTCTTTATCTCTGACTGGTAGTTTACTAATATCTACTACTCTGAGAGTGTGTTGTTCTTCTTCATCCACATGGGTGTTTCTGGATTTGTTGAAACCCGCATCTTCATCAAATGTGACATCTCTGTTGACCTCAATTTTATGAAAACCTGGAATATATATTTTGTATGCTTTCGACTGATCACTATATCGAACAAATATTCCCTTGTTTCTTGAGGGGTACAACTTTGATATTTTCTCTTTGGGAACATGTAGGTACACAAGACAACAAAATATATTCAAGTTATTGACTTCATGCTTCTCACCAGTAAACATTTATTCTAGTTTTTGTTTCCAAGCGCACTGTGGGATCATTTGTTTTGAACATAGACTGTGTTCTTTGCTGCTTCAACCCATAAATACATGGGTAGATCTTGATCATGAATCATGGATTTGACTAATTCCATGATATATCCATTGTTCCTTTTTGCTACTCTATTTTGTTGAGGATTATAGGGTGTAGTAAGATCCCTCTTAATCCCAACTTCTTTGCAGAAGTCCTTGAATTCAATTGAAGTGAATTCTCCTTAGTTATCTGATCTTAATATATTAATATTCTTTTTAGAGAGATTCTTTGCAAGAGCTTTGAACTATTTGAACTTTTCAAATACTTCATATTTATTTTTCAAGAAATATATCCAAGTATTATGTGATTAGTCATCAATAAAAGAAACATAATATACATACCCACTTAAAGAAGTAGTTGACATTGGTTCGCACACATCTAAGTGGATGATATCTAGAATCCCTTTTGCTTTATTATTACTTCTTGGAAATGGATTTTTTGTGTTCTTTCCTTGAGCACATCCTTTACATATCCCTTCATTGTTGATATGGATATATGTAATACCTATTACTACCTTGCTCACAATTGGTAATGCTTTGTAATTTACATGAGCTAGTCTTCTATGCCATAGTTCACATGGACTGATAGTACAAGCTGTGAAAGATGAGTCTGCATTCCCTTTTAGTTCACATATCGCCCCTTCTTCAATACATATTACAACTGCATCTATAATTTTTCCTTTTTACCACATAATAAATTCACCATCTACAAAGGAAACTCTGAACCTTTTCTTGTCTAGAGATGATATAGAAATAATATTCTTCTTTAGATATGGAACATATAAGAGTTCTTTCATTTTCACGGACTTACCAGATTTCATCTTGTAGGATATTCTCCCATTACTTTGATAGGATATTGATAGTCATCTCCAAGATGAACTTTATGTGGATAATCTCCCTGATTGAGGCTTGAGAGAGAATATTTCTGGCCTGCCATATGTTTGGAATTGCGACTATCTATGATCCGAATATCACTTCCATGAGAGATAGATCATGTGAGGGATGATACTAAGACATATTCTTCTTTAGAGTTTTCCTTCTCTCTAACCCTTTCTTCATCTGAACCATTTTCTTTAGTTGCATGGGCATGGAACTCTTCGTTCTTCTTCTTGAACTTGTTCTTGTTAAGTGGACAATGTCTAGAGATATGTCCTAACTTATGAGATGTATAGAATTCATAGGATGAGTAATCCTTCTTAAAATTGTTACCTCTTTTGATCTATAGTGATCTACTTGTGGGAGATCCTCGATCCTTCCATTTATTTCTTTCATTATTTGTATGTACAACTAGAGCTTGATATTCATCTTTGTTTAACTTCTCTTCTCTATTTTCTAACCTTCCTTCTTCTTGTACACATTTCTCCCATAGCTTGCTGAATTTGGTTAGATTTATTTTAGAACATATTCCTCTGATAAAGGTATTCCATTCTCTTAGAATACCATTAAGAGTGGTCATCGCAACTTCAGATTATTCTACCATGTCACTAATGGCTTCTAACTGTTCTTTAATATGAGATACTCTGGAGAAGTATGACTGCATGGTTTCTCCCTTTTGCATCTTCACACCCTTGAGTTGGTTTCTTAAGGTCATTCTCCTATTGATGTTTTCTCCTTCAAACATATTGGTTAGTGCATCAAACACTTCCTTTGGATTATTCTTTGAGGACACTTGGGAGATCAAGTGATCCTTAATAGATTTAGCTATGATCCTATTGAATTTGATCATCTCCTTCTTTTTCTTATATTTATCCTCTTCTCCCTATGGTTCCTTGACCTCTTCTTGATGTATCCATCTAGGTCATGCTCTTAAAGGATGAGCATGATTCTATACTTCCATGCTCTAAATTTCTTTTCTCCCTCAATATTTTCATCTAGCTTGGTACTGTTTGTCATCTTTAATGAATGAGAACCTCAAATGGAAAGATAGGAGATATACTTAGTTGTTTGAATAATTTTTCTTGAACCAACTTCACGATGACTTAGGGTTTGACTAGGAAACCCTAATTTTTCAGCTGAGATCACTTGTGGATCTAAGAGGAGGAAAAGATGCACCTCCCTAAGGAGAGATAGATTGTATTTTTCTTTTTTCGGAATATGAGGATGGAACCTTGAAAAATATGACTCCCTAGTTTCTCTCGACAGTAGTGATAAGTCCAAAAGTGAAAATCGTTAGGATGAAAAACTGTTTCGACAGAAATATGCGACCTCCTATGGCAATTTGAATGGTCCTTGTTTTTCAACTAATATGTGGAGGGAGGTCTCCCAAATAGTGAACCCTAGCTTGTTGAATTGTTGGATTTGCTGCACAATGTCTTTTTTTAGATTGGCTATGATACCATGTTAAGTTTTCTAATAAAATAGAACAAAAAGATCACTGAAAGAATAACAAGAAAACCAACACAATAGGGAACACAAATATTTATCCTAGGAAACCCTCATAGGGAAAAACCCATAAAATATTCCTCTGTATAGAATTCGCCCAAGTACAGTGTAAGAACCAAAGAACAAGACTAGACTACTTCCTCTCCTCCATATAGATTGATTCTTCTCACTCTAGCGCAACTGATTGAGTTATGTGTGTGTCCAAATGAGTGTGGCACCTCCCTTATTTATACTAATCAGTGGAGAATCCTAATAACCCAACATGTCTGACTTCTCCTCCCAAACATGGCCAACTTCTCTTGGGAGACTCCAAAATACATTTTAATAATACTTTTGTGGGTACTACTGATCTGACTTACAACGAAGGTTTTAATTCAGTACTTTGCATGACCAATTACATCAATGAAATCCCTAATTGGAGGAACAAAATTTATGAAAGGGGTAATAACAATAATAGTGCAAAATAGAATATCTTCCGTAGTTACATTTCTTTAACAATTTTGAATATGCAAAGACACCTTTCCTGCAGGTACTTAATTGTCAGTTGTGGATTTCATTGAGAATTACACCCTTCAACCATAGAATGAGATCCAAAGCCAATATTATCATTCACAACAAGTTATCATAATGATGCATATCACATATAGGCATGGGCCACACAACAACAACAGAATGATAGTAGTGAAAGATATAAACTTCTATATAAGTGATGATAGGTTCCACGACCTACATTATGTGCATCACCTATTTCAAAATTTTATGATAACTTGAAGGAGATAGATTTATAGATGGATCAAAATTGGATATGTCCATATGGTTATGAAGGCCAATTAAAAAATTCCTATGTATTGCAGTGGTTGAGCATTTTGCACAAAACATACGGTGTCAAACATATTTGGAACTATTTTGGGACTGGGCATGGGAAATGCGAGCATGATGAGTTTTATGTATGCATAAAAATTTAAATATGAAGGGAGGAGATGAATTTTACAACAAATAGTCATATTCTAGATACAAAATATATAGTTTAGTGATTCTCTAGGTTAATGTCAAGTGGTGCTCAAAAGCAGTGGAATTTAACAAGGACAAAACATGTACTCATAAATTTTTGGGAAGTGGTCAACATAGATTGGTCATGATCATATCATTGTAACATAGTACAAGGAATTCATGGATTCCATTCAATTCAAATCTGAAACAACCCTTTATTCTAAATACATACTTGAAAATTGACTTGCTTTTGTGGGCCTTATAGCTGTGGTGAATGAGATAATTGTGAATCAAACAATTGAATTGGTGAATGGGATGATGCATCATTTGTGGTAGATCCATGTGTAGTTGTTGAAACAACCTAATTAGAGGAGGTCCAATCATCAAATTCAATAAACATTGATCATATCTTCTCTCTTATACAACCAGGTAGAGATACATCAGATCATATCTAAAAAATTAATTTGTTTATTATTTAACTATGTTAAAAAAATCCTAGACATTTTCATTTGACCATACATTACATTTTTCTAGGACACATATATGTAGTTGTTTCCCCAAAAGACAATGAATTGGTCATTGATTATTGGTTGGTGTGATTCATACAAGGGACGTGTTGTAATCAATCAGATTGCAAGGTTACCAATGATACACATAAAGAATCATATAACAATAATAGGACAAAAAGACAAGAATGGTAGATATAATAACAATTTATATTACTCAATTACACATGTGGGTTCGTACAATAAACCAAACCAAGTATCTATCCGGCTCACCAACCTATATATACATTTACAAAACAACTATAGTAACTATCTGTCGGTTCAACCAACTGACACAACCTATGAGGTCGACATAATCTACAATTAGTCATCTAGTGAGTCTAGTCGGCTAAGCCGACTAGCTCCTCCAACATCTCCCCCAACACAAAATATTTCTTCGTCCCAAAGAAACTGGGTGTTACAACAATAAAATAGCAAGTAACTAGGTTATAACCATTAGTAATAATAATTAATTATTAATATAGTTATGAAGATAAATGTCTCTTCATATATTTAATGGCCAAGCCATATTTAAGGAGGCCATATCCATTGTAATCAATCATCCCATATCTTATAATTATTCATATTTCATTAGTATAATGACAGTCGGATTCAACTAATGGACAACCGGATTCGGTTGCTCCATTTGGTATTAGAGTTGATTCACTCCTGCATTCTGAGCTCAGATTCAGCTCATCAACTCCTCACATGAGCTCGGATTCAGCTCCTCCCACCTGAGCTTGGTTTCGGCTCATCTCACATCACATTCTTCCACTGCTCCATCTCTTCTGCTCATTTTTTATCACTCCTCAGCACACAAGCGCACCGTTTCTCCCTCCTTCACACTCCACTGCCCTCTCCTCAACAACTCTTCCTCTCATCGTCTCTGTTCTCCATGCATCAACTTCTACGCACTCCCTCCTCTCTCTGCTCCACTCCCTTCTCTCCCCAAGGCTGCTCCCCCTCTTTCCGCTCCTCACTCTTCCACACACCATTCTCCACACAACACTTTATACATGCCCTCTCCATCCTCCTCACCACGCTGTCTCCACACATCCCTACTTTCATCCCCGTGCGCTGCTTCGCATGTGCCCTCAGCTCCATCCATCCATCGTAGCTTCATCTCCATGTCCCACTCACAACCCAACACAAATTCTGGAACCTTTTTTGCACCACTCCCTCCTCATCTACACATTCCATCCACCATTCCCTCCACGATGCATTCCACCTGCCCTCCTCACCATTACCTGTCGTTTTCCACCTTTCCACCTGCTTGCAGCTTTCCAACCTGAGCTCCATCTTCCACCTCCAACTACCATTGTCATCACCATTTCTCTTAAGCATCTCATCCTCCCAATCCTCATGCAATGTCCTGCTCATCTACCCATCTACGCGTCCTCTTCCTCTACCCATACTCCACGCCACCTCCCTGCTGCCATTCTCTTCCACCTCGCGCTGGCATACTTCGTCGCTGGTTGCATAGCTCCTCATGCCGGAATAGCTCCTCCCACTCTCCTTTACCAAATATAAAATAAATTATTAAAATAGATTAGTTAATTATATGAAAGGCTGTAACCCTTCACGCTCAAGCCTATAAAAAGGGAGCTTATTATACATTTTACCCATCATTCAGTATATTATTATTATTCATATTCATTATTACAATGATAGTCGGATTCGACTAACGGACAATCGGATTCAGTTGTTCCATTTGGTATCAGATCTCGGATTTGGCTCCTTCGACTTGAGCTTGGATTCAGCTCCTTCAACCCCTACTTAAGCTCAGACTCAGCTCATCACTTTTTATTCTTCCGCTGCTCCATTTAAACCGCTTGCACATCTTCTCCCTCCTCTAACATAACACCCCCTCCCTTTCTTTCTCCACGCTGCCTCCACTCTCCATGCTACCTCCTCTCTCCACTTACTCTGCCCTCCACCTTCCCCACTCACGCTGCTCCACAAATTCCATCTCCCTTCACCTCACGCACGTCCCTTCTGCTTCATCTGTCCATCCTCTTATCCACCATTTTCCTCCCTATGCTTGTACTACTCCTTCCATGCCCTTCTCTCCATCGCTATGGCCTGCAAACCCCAATGCACTCCTCCTCTATGCTCCACCCCCTCCTCACCCCTCTCCTTCCTTATTGTTTCCCCCTTCAGTGCCCACCCTCCCAGCTGCTCCAGCCCGTGTCTTCTCCAGCACCCTTTCGCTGCCCACCGCAGCCTCCACCCCTCGCCTCCTTTCCATCCCTCCACCCCATCGCCCTCCCATCCACCAACTACCATCATTGCCCTCACCTCCATCCATGCCTGCTCCATCATCCCCCTCCANCATCATTGCCCTCACCTCCATCCATGCCTGCTCCATCATCCCCCTCCACACTGTCGCTCGCCTTAGCCTCCCCCTCCACGACCTACAAAAAAAAAAAAACAAGCAATATAATATATTATAATAAATTGTAATATAATATAATATATTATTTCTAATATATATTATATTTTTAAAAAATCAAATATTATATATTTATTATAATAGAAATAATATTATAATATTTGTAAATATATATATATATATATATATAGTTTATAATATAATAATAATAATAATAATAATAATTAATATATTATTAGATTATTAGCCAAAATAGCGTGGAAATACACACCTCTACATACAAGGTCCAAGACCATGGAGGAACTGAAAGAGAAGATCGAAAAAATGGAGAAGGACATAAGGTCCCTTGCCGCTGACCTAAAATGCTTGAAGGAAAAGACGCAAAATAACAATACATTACTCAAAGACGAGCTTGTTGTGGTACTAGAAAGGAGGCTCGACGACAAAATTGACATCCTGAATGAAAAACACAAAGACTTGGATGACAAAATGAGTACCATGACGCAAAACATAAACACCATAACACAGAACATGAGCACCATGACACAGAACCATAATACATTAATCAAGATGTTACAAAGGCTCATACCCAGTTCAGGCCATGTCAACAGTCCAGATATGCTAGATGCCTCATTTCATGCTACCACCCAGGAAACACTCACAAAGAATCAAGAAGAATTGCAAAAAGAAATAAATATTAACAATGCGACGCTTAAGCAAGAGATAGAAACACAAGTACTGCCAGATATGGAGGCATGATTAAACAACAAAATAGATGCTATAAGTAAAATAGTAGAGAAAAGAAAAACTAAAAATCACCACCAACAACGAAGCAATTCAGATATGTCACTTTCATCGTCCCATAGTTCCGAGCCACCATCAAACCATAAGGAAAAAAGAAATCAACGTCGTCCTTACAAAGTGTACCCACCTAAGGAAAAAATAAAGTTGTCAAAATACAATGGGAGCGAAGACCAATGCATTGCTTGGATAAACAAAGCAGAAGAATACTTCAAAATTTACAACATTCAATATGACAAGGAGAAGGTGAAATATGCATCAATGCATATGGAAGGGTACGCCTATAATTGGTACTTATGGTGAAAGAGAGATAATTTTACCTACACCTAGAACTTGTTCAAAAACAATTTTTTTAATAGGTTTCAAGGAATCAAAGAAGATGAATTTTTCAGTAAACTTACCAGACTACAGCAAATCAGAAACGTTGAGGAATTCACTCATCAATGGGAAACCTTATCAACACGAGTATTTGGGTTGTCTGACAAGAAAAGACTTGAAACCTATTTAGGAGGTCTTAAACCACACCTCCAAAAAGAGTTAAAGTTACATGACATACCTAACATAGAAGAAGTAAGATGTAAAGCAAAATCCGCATAACACAAATTGGAAGGAATAAAAACAAAAGGCGATAGCCATTATCGACAAGAAAAAGAGACACAATGTAGGTACTGTGCAGATACTTGGTCTCCCAGCCATCAATGCCACAAACCTCAATCATATGCCTATGAAATGGAAAATAGATCAAAGTCATATAACGGTTACTGTGATAATAAAAAGAAAAAGAAGAAAAACATATGTCGTCGATGCGGTGATAATTGGACCCCTGGTCACAAATGTAGGAATAATGAGACAATGACAATGCAAAATAATCAATGGAAAGGAAGTGTAAGTCTTTGCACAAGAGACCTCATCTGATTCTAATACCGACATCGATTCAAGATGAAGAACAACACTAGGAAAATACTTGAGCTTTGAGGACAAAGCTTCCTTAAAGGGAGTGACAATGTAACGAATATAAAATAAATTATTAAAATAGATTAGTTAATTATATGAAAGGGTGTAACCCTTCATGCTCAAGCCTATAAAAGGAGAGATTATTGTACATTTTACCCATCATCCAATATATTATTATTATTCATATTCATTATTACAATGATAGTCGGTTTTGACTAACAGACAACCGGATTCAGTTGCTCCACACCGCTCCCTCCTCATCTGCACATTCCATCCACCATTTCCTCCACAATGCATTCCACCCACCCTCCTTGCCATTACTTGCTGTTTTCCACCTTTCCACCTGCCTGCAACTTTCCAACCCATGCTCCATCTTCCACCTCCAACTGCCATTGTCATCGCCATTTCTCTTAAGCCTCTTGTCCTCCCAATCCTCACGCGTCGTCCTGCTCATCTACCCATCTATGTGTCCTCTTCCTCTACCCATACTCCATGTCGCCTCCCTGCTGCCATTCTCTTCCACCTCATGATGGCATACTCCGTCGCCAATTGCATAGCTCCTCGCGCCGACACAGCTTCTCCCGCTCTCCTTTACCCCAACGCCCTCCTCCATCTCCGTGGCCTCCAACCGTCACTGCTCCTCTCCACGACCTGCAACATGACCTACAACAAAAAAATATATATTATAACATAATATAATAAAATATATTATAATATAATATATTTATAATAAAATAATTAAAAAAAATCAAATATTATATTTAATATTATAATATTTGTTTAAAAAAATAAAATAAAACTATATACATTATATAGTTTATGAAAAATAATAATATGAATAATATTAAATAATTAATTAATTAATATATTATTATTCAATTCACCTCAAAGCCAAAATAGCGCCGAAATACACACCTCCGTATACAAGGTCCAAGACCATGGAGGAACTGAAAGAGAAGATAAAAAAAATGGAGGACATAAAGTCCCTTGTCGCTAACCAAGAAGGCTTGAAGGAAAAGATGAAAAATAACAATACATTACCAAGAAACGATCTTGTTTTGGTACTAGAAAGAAGGCTTGACGACAAAATTGACATCGTGAACAAAAAACAAAAAGATGTGGATGAAAAAATGAGTACCATAATGCAAAACATAAACACCTTAACACAGAACATGAGCACCATGACACAGAACCAGAATACAATGATAGGAATGTTACAAAAACTAAGGTCTAGTACAAACCATATAAGCAGCTCAAATATGTTGGACAAGTATGTCAACAAAAATGAGAGAAACAAAATCGATCAAGACAATAAACAAGACAAGGAGATAAACTATCTTAGGGATGACCAAAATACCAATAATATAGTTGATAAAGATTAGCTCGACCAACATCATAATGGGATTCAAGCTAGTATCGTTGACAATAAAGACGATCCATACAATGAAAATAGATGTATCCTACAATATGCAAAAGAATCCAAGTCATACAAATCAAATATCATAGATTCATCTTCTACCTTAACTGTTCTACCACCCTCGAGAAACCTAAATGTAACACTACCTGGTGACTTTGAGTGTGAGAAGCCTCAAGAGATGCCACTTCTTGAGATAAATCATAAGGATAATAAAAGGAAAACATTGCGTGATGACATCCTAAGTATCATGGGACAAGCGATTCCTAAAACAAAGTTTGATAGGGTTAGTCACAAAAATGTACCTCATATTCATGACCATGGAAAACAGGACAACAATAATGAACAGAATGGAGTACAAATTCAAGTAACAAATAAAAGGAAATTGACAAACTATTGTGTAAAGAACAAGCACATACCTAATACAAGTTCTAAAACAAAAGACATAAAGGAAGTAATGACGCTGTTTCAACACAAAACAAAAATGAAAAGATGACAACAATAATCTAAGCTTTGAGGACAAAGATTTCTTAAGGTGAAGGCAATGTTACAACAATAAAATAACAAGTAACTAGGTTATAACCATTAGTAATAATAATTAATTATTAATATAGTTACACATAGAAATGTCTCTTCATATATTCAATGGCCAAGCCATATTTAAGGTGGCCATATCCATTGTAATCAATCATCCAATATATTATTATTATTCATATTTCATTAGTACAATGATAGTCAGATTCGACTAACAGACAATCGGATTCGGTTGCTCCACAGGGAGGTGGAAAAATTTCTTCCTTCAATGGTTTCTACAATGCTTTATCATGCGTTGTGCTTCTTGATAGACAATTGCTTTTGTATGCAGAATTCCACAATGAATTCTGCAGTAATTGCTAACTGATGTTGGAATTCTTCCAAAGAGAGAAGATCCTTCTATATGTATATGGTTAGATTTGTGAGACTCGACAAGTTTGTGACTTTGTTTTGTATGTTCAAGTTAAAAATGTTGTTAATGTCGGGTGTAATGTCCCCATTTAAATAATTGCATAGCAGGACAATTCCATCACCCTACTAGTTCTTAGGTTGAATGGATACATTTGGAATTTTAATAAGGGAGTTAATAAATGATGTTGAGACATTAGAATGGGACAAATATTTAATAATGTAGCTTATTAAATGAATAGAAGATAAAATTGAAGTGGAATTGGAGCATGGAGACACATGGAGACTATGAGGCCCACACAAGCTAGAAATTTTGTGCCATATGTGATCCTCCTCTTGCAATTTCGAATCCATGGGAAGTATAAAGGTTCTTGGATGATTTATAAGGCTAATACACTTGTCCATATGCACCATAGGTCAAATTTCGGAGGAAATGTTACTTACATGGGAAAGGAAAAGTCATTTTTGTAGCTAGTGAGACACTTGGACTAGATTCACTAGCTCTATGACAACAATGATGAAGATGCTATGACACCTATGACACAAATAAGATATGAAGGCTGAAATCTAACATATCTGACATGCTAGGTCGAAATAGAGCATCCAAGAGAGCTCTCATGTGAGTTGAGGAATCTCAATGGGCTTCAAATCGAATTTGGGGAAGGCTAGGAAAGGGAGGACACATGGAAAATCATGAGCACACACACAAATTCGAATTGGATTGAGTTTGTGGATGGATTGAGAACATTATAAGGATAAGCATGTTTATAAAATACAGGAACCAACCAAGATAATGGCTTTTGATCATTTGAGAAATTGTCATTTGTGAATTGTGAGAGCTAGTGGATGACTAGTTTTCTTGCCTTAGACAATTTCGAGGGAGAAAGATTCTCATACAAGTTGGTGTTTGGAAAGTACACTTAGGTATTTAATGGAGTCTTATTTTCAGGTGTAAGCTACAATAAATCTTGAGGATTCTTCTATTGCAGCACTTCCTCTCTACTATTTCCAGTTTTCATGCCATATTCATGCTCATGGAGGGATTGCGCCTTGGGTGAGCTCATGGACTCTTTGGGACAAATATTACTGATATATTTATGATTTTAATCAGTAAATATTATATTTTCTTCACTCTCATAAATTTTAAAGTCTAAATACCCAATATTTGTATGTCAAAATGACTTTTAATGAGCAAACAATGACCATTTCCACTCTATTTTGATATACGTTATGGTAATGCTTATTATTTTGAATGGAGGAATGTATCTCTGATAAATGTATGATGAATGGATTGTAATTAATTTTTATTTCAAGTCCCATGTTCATTACTTAAGAATTGGAAGCCATTTTACTCATGTTTATTGCATTGGGAGAAGATTTGGTGCATTTTCCCCAAGGGTCGAAATTGTGATTTGGGAGCTGTTTTGGAAAGAGTCACAACAGACTGAATAAACTGAAGCATGATGAATATGAGAATTTAAAAATTCCCCTTAATCACCCCTTACATATTTTCATAATTTCGAGTGAAGTTGGGATCATTTGAGAAGTCATTTCCGGCAATTACCCAGGGGGAATTGGAGCCCCAATTTCCTAGTAAAGACTTCTACTTTCAACAGAACATTAAAAAAGTTTGAAGAAGTAATTGAGGGGTCATAAAACATACATTAACATAATATTTAATTTATAATATCATTCATACACCTTTTGAGAAAATTTTGGAGCATTTGGGTTAATTTGGTGGTCTAGACATCAAAACTAGTTAAGGTCAAAATTGGGGAAAAAGTGCAAAAATTGGTCATTTAATAAAATTTTAAAAATGCAAGGTCTCCAAACTACAATTTTTTGTTTTTAATATTCTGATCATGCCATGATTTTTTTTTTATCTCTTGGTTTTGTATTGCGATCAGTTGGTGTCCTTGTAATTTCGATAGTTGTATGACTCATTCTTTCCTAGCCTCTTCGATGTCAATGTGTAATATGTCTGCAATTATTGGTGCGTGTTGTCAAAAGTGTAGAGTAACGACTACTCTCTATCCATAAACAAGTCAGAACGGTGTCTAATCTGTCAATCGTTTGTACGATGTTCTGTATGCCCATAGGACAGGAGGAGTTTTTTCATCCCAATCATCTTTGTCCGTATTGCATATTTTGGTTAAGCCTCTAGTAAAAGTTTTGTTAAAAGATTCAATTGCACCATTAGATTGATGTCGATAGGATTTACTCCTTCTATGTTCGATTTTAAACTTTTCTGTCAAAGCTATAATTGTATTGTTTATAAATCTTGACCCCTGACCGCTGATCAAGGTCAGTGGACAACCGAATCTGGTAATAATATTTTCATATATAAATTTCATGGCTACTTCACTAGATTAGGTTTTGACAGGTTCCACTTCTTCCCACTTGGTGACATATTTTACTGTTGTCATAATATAACGTGCTCTTGTCCTTCTAGCAGGTATTGGAAATAGTCGTATAAAATCAATCGTCCAAATTTCAAATGTTAATCTTGGGTTTACTGATATTAAAGGAATTTGGGCACTTGGTATAGGCTGACCTAATCATTGGAAATGGTCACATTTACTGACAAATATTCAATAGTCTTGGTATAATGTCGGCCACCACAATCCTAACAGTTGTATTTTCCTAGCAACCATGTCTGACTGAAAATGTCCTCCAGTTGGGCCATAATGTGCTTCATGCATTATACTTTCTCTTTCATGGTCCAGAATGCATCGACGAAGTACCTCATCTAAACCAAGTTTATAGAGGAACCCATTTATTATGCTATAAGGTGCAAATTTCATTGCTAAAATTTTCTTCTTTTTATCACTCATTCCTTCTGGGGCTTGTCTGTTTTCTAAGAGTAGGGATATTTTTTCTAGTTCAGAAGGTACAACTTCTATTCTGAACAGATGCGCATCTGGTAGGTCATCTTCTACTCTAGTCGGTTCTTCCCCTGTTTAGATTCTCGACAAGTGGTCGGGCTTGACATTTTCTTTCCCCAGTCAAACTATGACTTCAAACTCAAATTATTGAAATAACAGTAACCAACGATAGATTCTACCATGATGTAAAGGTTTATTAACTAATTATTTTAATGCTTGGTGATTAGTGTAAAATACAAAGGGATTAGCTAGCAAGTAGTGTCGGTACTTTTGAAGTGCGAATACCATTCATAGTGCTTCCCTGTCTGTCGTCGAGTAATTACGTTTGACTTTATTAAGTTTCTTGCTACTGTATACAATCAGACAATCCATTCTGTCATCTCCTGGTTGTGTCAATATCACACTAATTTCTTGTTCTGATACACAGGGTACTCCCAAAAGAATGAACACCTTGAGAAACCACTTCACACAAATAGATCATAGATCAACACACTGATATTTGTCACATGGTTAAAACCCTCGAGTGGGAAAAAATCCATGACCCTATCCAAATAGCTACTTGGAGCAATTTATTATGCAAAAGAAAGAAAGTTACATATGAGCTTCTCATAATCGATAAACTAGCCAAGGACCCTCCATGCTATTTAAATAGAGATCATGGACCAATCAGGTGTTAAGCCACATATCAATGGTAGGTATGATCTAAAATAATTTGAACTGTCAGATCACTTTATGTCTAGATCATATCGTGATCATTGGATTATAATATTTATAAATGCATACTAATGCATACTAAAGAAACACACTTTACCTAATGGATATATTACACAAGTTGATCTTAACTAACTCCTAAGTGTCTAAATATCCTAACATCCCCTCTTAAGAACAAGTTGGGATAGGATTGAAGGATTTACAAAAGTGACACTATTAGGAGAAGGAAGGAGGCATTAGAGCCTATCCCCCCTTAAGGACACATTCCTGAACTCCTAACATAGATAGAAGTTTAGAAAAAATCGCTTCTATAAGAGACTTGGTGAAGATGTCTGCAACTTGATCATCTGTAGGGCAATAGAGCATTTCAAGAACATGATCATGAACACAATTTCTGATGAAGTGCATGTGTAGCTCAATGTGTTTGCTGCGTTGATGTAGAAATGGATCTTTGGAAAGCTTAATGGAACTTTTATTGTCGCACCAAAGTGGAGTAGGTTGCTGCTGCTCGAATCCAAACTCTAATAGGATCTGTCGAAGCCATAAAGCTTCATGGCTGGCATTAACTGCGGCTTGATATTATGCTTCTGCTGAAGAAAGAGCAAGATCTTGTTGTTTTTTACAATCCCAAGTGACAGTTCTAGATCCTAGACTGAAAACATAACCTACAGTAGACTTTTGATCATCAGGATCGTCGACCCAATTTGAATCAGTGAAACCAACCAACAAAGGTTTCCCCTCTATATTGTAATGAATCCCAAACTGAATTGTACTTCGAATATATCGAAGTATTCTTTTTGTTGCTAAAAAGTGACTTTCATTAGGTGTTTGCATATAACGGAAACACGACCAAAGACAAAGGAAAGGTCAGGATGGGAATGAGTCAAGTATAAGAGACTACCAACAAGCTGATGATACAAGGTGGCATCTACTTCAGGGGAAGTACAAGTGGAAGAAAGTTTGACTCCAGACTGGAAGGGAGAAGTGGGTGGTTTACAATATTCCATGTGAAAGCGATGAAGAAGGTCACAAGCATACTTATACTGGGAAAGAAAGATTCCTTATTTGGTTTGCAATACTTGGAGACCAAGAAAATAATGCAAATGTCCTAAGTCTAACATTTCAAAATTTTGCTTAAGAATGGATTTCACATGGGTTATATGTTTGGGGTAACTACCAGTAAGGATAATATCATCAACATAAAGAACAAGTATGATGAGATGGTTTCCTACTTTCTTGGTATAGACATTAGGGTCAGAATGGCATCTAGAAAAACCAATGTCAAGGAGAAAGCTATCCATTTTGGCATACCAAGCTCTAGGAGCTTTATTAAGGCCATATAAGGATTTCTTAAGGAGACAGACAAGGATAAAGTTATCCTGAACATATCCAGGAGGTTGTTCCATGTAAATTTCCTCATGTAAATCACCATGGAAAAAGTCAGGCTTGACATCCATTTGATGGAATTCCCAGTTATGTAAGTCGGCAAGGGAAAGAACAAGGCGGATGGAATTCATTTTTGTGACAGGAGCAAAGGTTTCATTGTAGTCAATCCCTTCAACTTGGGAAAAACCTTTGGAAACTAACCTTTCCTTAAGTATTTCAACACTTCCATCTGATGCATACTTAGTTCTATAGACCCATTTACATCTGACAAGTTTTCTTCCTTTTGGAAGAGGAAGAAGATCCCAAGTATTGTTCACCATTAAGGAATGATATTCTTCATCCATAGCTGCATCCCAATATGGATTTCCTGAAGCTTCTGCAAAAGTTTCTGGATCATGATTCTCGACAACTTGAGCCAAAAGAGAAGAGGCTCACTAAAACTGAGATCATGTTCGACGTTGATCTCTAGGATCACTGACAAGATCACCAGCTGCTTCACATGTTGAACGGACCCATTGAGGAAGAATTGGTGCTGGTGTAACTGGAGGAACATGAGTAGGTGAAGCTGGATTTTCATCCTCACTGTCATCATCAGAAACTGGAGTTGGAAACTTGTCAAGAAGTTGGAAGAAGAAGAAGAAGGCACAATCACCGAATCAGGCTCGCAGGCCAAAGATGGAACACCCACCAAGTTAGGCTCGTAGGCCAAGAGATTTTCATCAAATTTAGCATCTCTTATAATGATTATATCATGAGAATGTGGCTAAAGAAGTATATAACCTTTTGTTAGTTTTTCAACATTAAGCTAGCATTATTAGGATATTTAACTGAGAGAATAACAAGTACAACAATCAAACAGAAGAGACAATGAACACAGTGTTTTTTCCTTGGGAGAACCATAAATGGAGAAAACCCCGCAACTTCCTCAGAGATAGAATCAGCACAAAAATAGTAAAATCCCAAAACAATAAGTGTCCTCCCGACATCAGCAATCTTCTTCTTGTCTAGCCCCAGTATCTTCTGCTTCCTCAACTATCTGCTACACTTGAGTGTGTATGAGTTGTGTGATAAATAGAGACTCCAGTTCTCTATTTATACTAATCTCGACATGACTAAAACCCTACCAGGTCCAAACTCTACTAGGAGAGTCTAATAACCCTAGTACCCCAGAACTGCGGGGACTTTAACCCTTAGACAATCGGAGGGTTACTCATAATGACTTAACATGACTTGTTTACATTATTGATCCTCCCAATCGGAACATTGAGGCATGAAAACATGAATCAATTACATTATAGATACATCCCAGAAAAAACATCAGGTTACAATACATAAGATACATAGACGAATACATTTCGAAGATACAAATACATCACCACTCCCTCTTAACTAGGAAGGTATTCTTTCGACACAATTTTTAGTACTGGTCTTCTTCTCTATATTAGCTGGATCATCTCATCTTTTGCATCTCAAGTCTTCTGAGTATTCAAGTCATCTTCATCTTCAAGTCCTCTTCATCTTTGAATCTGGACCATCTCTCGATCTAGATCATCACAGGACATCATCACTAGATATGGATCATCACTGGATCTGGATCATCACTGGGCATCATCACTGGATCTGGATCATCACTGGGCATCATCACTGGATCTAGATCATCACTGCTGGATCATCATCATTGGATCTGGATCATCACTCGATCTAGATCATCACTGGTGCTATCTCATGATTCTTCTTGTCACAGGAATTTCTATAGAGCCAGCCCTTTTTCATGCTAGTTGTAGGCCAAGCCTCCATGTAGGTCTTCTTCAGCACTTATATCTGACCTACTCGTCAGAAAGGCATAGTACTCACATCCATCTAGGATGGAACCACATCCTACCACAATGGTGGAAGATCTATGTTCTTCCATCCAGGCTGGAACCACATCCTACCACAATGATGGAAGAGTTTTGTACTTCCATCCAGGACAGAACCACATCCTACCACAATGATGGAATATTTCC
>LPNX011025057.1:67432-147717 GCA_001517045.1 Pseudotsuga menziesii | reverse complement strand
CAGTGATGCCATATTTATGATGATCCAGATCGAGAGATGATCCAGATCCAGATGACTTGAAGACGAATATGACTTGAAGATGAAGATGACTCAGATGATCCAGTTGGTGCAGAGAAGAAGACCAATGCTGAAAAATTTGTGTCGAAAGAATACCTTCCTAGTTAAGAGGGAGTGTTGATGTATATGTAACTTCGGAATGTATTCTTCTATATATTTTATATTATTGTAACCCGATGTTTATTCCGGGATGTTTCTATTATGTATTTGAGTCATGTGGTCATGCCCCGATGTTCCGATCGGGAGGATTAATAATGTAACCAAGTCATGTCAAGTCATTAGGTAAGTCCCCACAGTTTAGGGGCACTTGAGTTATTATACACTAATTAAGGTGTAGGCTCTAGTAGTAATTATTAGGGTTGAGCCTACATGTGAAATGGCAACTTAAGTGAATGGACTAATATAAATAGAGAGTGTGTGTCTCTCTATTTATCACTTGTGACTTAGCTCTCTTGCTCTCTCAAGTGTGGTGCACTTTTGGAGAAGGAAATTCTTGTGCTTGACAGAAGACAGAAGGCTGCTATTGTGAAGGGAGGTCATCTTACTGTTTTGGGTTCACATCTTGTGGTGATACTATCTTAGAGGAAGTTGAGGGGTTTTCTCCATTTATGGTTTCCCCTCGTAAAATCTTTGTGTCTCTTGTCTCTTGTGATGTGCTTATGTGAATGCTGTGCTTGTTATTCTCTCAGTGAAAAGATCCTGTTATAATGCTAGCTTAAATGTTGAAAAACTAACATTCCTTACTTTCATCCAGGCTAGAACCACATCCTACCATAATGATGGAAGATCTCTGTTCTTCCATCCAGGATAGAACCACATCCTACCACAATGATGAAAGACTCTCATCCAGGCTGGAACACATCCTGCTCACAATGATGAAATATTTCTGCACTTACATTCATCCAGGCGGGAACCATATCCTACCATAATGATGAAAGGGCTCTGCACTTACATCCACCCAGGTGGGAACACATCCAACCACAATGATGGAAGGGATTTGCACCTACATCCACCCAGGCAGAAACACTTCCTACCACAATGATGGAAGGGATCTACACTTACATCCACCCTCGCGGGAACACATCCTACCACAATGATGGAAGGGATCTGCACTTACATCCACTGAGGAGAGAACACATCCTACCACAATGATGGAAGGGATTGCACTCATATCTGATCTTGTAGGAACCAATCCTACAGTCACATCAGAATGACCCCCAGTCCTCCTCGACTGAGCTACCTAGTAACTGACCAGGTGCCTCCATTCTCTCAGATGGCAATTTCCCTTACATCCGACCTGCTCGTCGAAATGGCCAACACTCACATCTGACATGGGAGGAACTTAATCCTTTAGCCATGATAGATTGGTTCAACCCTTATATTTGATCAAGTGGGAACACATCCCTCTATCACATCAGAATGGCTACTCAGTCCTAGACTGAGTTCTCCTGGTACCTCACCAGGAATCTCCATTCAAAGAATGGCAATTGCCCTTACATCTGTCCTACTCGACAGAATCGCCAACATTCATATTTGACATGGAAGGAAGCAATCCTCTCACCATGACAGAATACCTCAGTCCTTATATCTGACCTACTCATTAGAATGGCTATGGATCTCAGCACTCATATCTGACATGGAAGGAACCAATCCTCTCACCATGATAGAATGGATCATCCCTTACATCTTACCAAGGAAGGAACCAATCCTCTCACCATGTCAGAATGGCTCTAGGGCTCATCACTTTCCCTTGGAGGAAACCTCTATCTGGAGAAAACCAAGCTTCTCCTTGAAGTTCTCGAACTTCACCCTAGCCAATGGCTTTGTCAATACATCAACTATCTATTCCTCTGTCACAACATACTGGAGCTTCACTGCTCCCCTCTTTACCATATCCTTGATATAGTGGTACTTGATATCGATATGCTTCGACTTGTCATGGAACACTAGATTCTATGACAAATTCACACAACTCTGGTTGTCACAATGTATACAATTAGCATCCAACTAGAGATCAAATAAATTAGACAGTAGCTTTCGTAGCCATACTACCTCACAACTAGCTGAGCAGGCTACAACATACTCTACTTCAGCTGTACTCAGTGCCACATATGATTGCTTCCTACTAAAACAAGAGATCACACCTGATCCCATACTGAAGCAACACCCTGAAGTGCTCTTCCTATCGATGGCATTGCCTTCCCAATCTAAATCAACATAAGCCTCCAGGTTAATCTTCTGATTCGCATTGTACTTGAGACCATAATCAACTATACCCTTCAGGTACCTCAGAATATTCTTTGCAGCAATCAAGTGAGCATTTATCGAATCTGTCAGGAACTGGCTCAAGGTGTTCACATCAAAGCAAATATCTGGTCTTGTGTTTGTCAGGTACATCAATGACCCAATCATCTGACGATACATCATAGCATCAATTGACTCTGATGAAGCATCATTCAATAGCTTCAGGTTTGATGCCATAGGTGTGGCCATAGCCTTGTAGTCCATCATCCCAAACCTCTTCAGGATCTCTACTACATACTTCCCTTGTCTAAGGAAGATTCCATTTTCACTCTGCCACACCTCCATACCTATAAAGTAATGCATCATCCCCAAGTCCTTCATTTTGAACTCAGAAATAAGCTTTCTCTTCATATCAGCAATCAACCCATCCGTACCTGTCACAAATAGATCATCTACATATAGTAGAAGCATCACTAGGTTTCCATCTTCAACCTTGTAGTAAAGGTTGGAATCTTCTTTACTCTTGCTAAAGCCCAAACTGGATAGAAAGTTGTCAATTCTGCCGTACCAGGTCCTGGGTGCATATTTCAAACTATACAGGGATTTATTTAATCTGCATACATGAGACTCTCTATCATGTATCTCAAAACTGAGTGGTTTCTCCACATACACTTCCTCTTCCACTACACCATTCAAGAAGGCAGTATTGACATCCATCTGGTGTATCTTCCATTTCATCAATGTAGCCAGAGCAAGTACTGATCTGATGGAAGTGTATCTGGCTACAAGTGCGAAGGTTTCTTCGTAATCTATTCCTTCTTTCTGAGAGAAACCTTGAGCCACAAATCTTGCCTTATATTTTTCAATGCTACCATCTGTAGCATTCTTGATCTTGTAGATCCATTTGGAAGTTACAACTAACTTCCCTTTTGGTCTTGGGACAACATCCCAAGCATCATTTTTCATGATCGATTGGTATTCTTTGATCATAGCATCCTTCCATTCTTTCCGTTATCCTACTTATTTGTAACTGGAAGGTTCTTTATCAATGAAATCACATAGTAAATCTACATACCCAGAGCGGGATATAGTCCTCTTTCTTTCTCTGTGATTCTCTTATGGAGCCCCATTTCTCTCTGCAGCTTGGATAAGTTCTTGTACCCAAGCAGGTTTCCTCTTATGAGGATTCTTCTCCAGAGGTGGATCTACAGCTCTTTGTGGTTCTTCAAAATCTCGATCTTCTTCTTGAGTTTATTCATTCATGGTTGTATCATGAATTCTGGGTGCTTCAGGTTCTTCAAGTTCTTCAGCAGGTATTTTTCTAGATTTGTTGTAAGCTATGTCTTCATCAAATGTCACATCCCTGCTGATGTCAATCTTCTTGTATCCTGGGAAATATATTCTGTAAGCCTTCGAGCTTTTAGAATATCCTACAAATATACCCTTCTTTCCTGAAGGATAGAATTTTTTTCTCTTTTCTTTCGGAATGTGTATGTACACAGGACATCCAATTATTCTGAGATGGTTGACTTCTGGTTTCTTGCTAGAGAAGACTTCTTCAGGAGTCTTGTTCTTCAGTACTCTGTGTGGAGTACGGTTCTGTACATACATCATTGTTCTGGCAGCTTCAACCCAAAGATGCATAAGAAGATATTGATCATGAAGCATGGCACTTGCAGCTTCCATGATAGTTCTGTTCTTCCATTCCGCAATCCCATTCTATTGTGGATTATAAGGAGTGGACAACTCCCTCTTAATCCCTGATTCTTTGCATAGCTCTTTGAATTCATTCGAAGTGAATTCTCCGCCATTATCTGATCGAAAAGTATTGATCTTCTTTTTAGTGTGGTTCTCGATCAAGGCTTTGAATTCCTTGAACTTGCTGAATACTTCGTCTTTGTTCTTCATGAAGTAAATCAATGTCTTCCTAGAAAAGTCATCAATAAAAGAAACATAATATGCGTACCCGCTTAGTGAGTTTGATGAAATAGGACCACATATATCGGAGTGGATGATTTCCAAGATTCCTTTTGCTTTACTTTCGCTGCTTGGAAATGTCTTCTTTGTATTCTTTCCTTTCGCACATCCTTTACAGACCCCATCATGTTTTGCTTGGAATTCTAGAATACCTTCAACAACTTTGCTTGCAATAGCTAGTGCTCTGTAATGCACATATGCAAGCCTTCTATGCCAAAGTTCACTTGGCTCTACTATGTCATGGACCAAAGCTTGTTTTGGATGGCCCTTGAATTTGTACAAACCTCCTTCTTGTTCTCCAATTACCACTACATCATCGATAGTCTTTCCTCTTGGCCACATGATGACTTGAACATCTATGAATGCAAACCTCATTCCTTTTGCATCCAATGATGATATGGAGAGAAGGTTCCTCTTGAGTCCTGGCACAAACAATACTTCCTTCATTGTTAGAGTATTTCTAGAGTCTAGCTTATAGAAAGATTCCCCACTACCTTTTATTGGATATTGGTAGTCATCTCCTAGTTTCACCTTGTGAGGTGATTCATGTTCTGACAGTCTCACAAAGGATTCCTTGAATCCAGTCATATGTTTGGAAGCTCCACTGTCTATAATCCAATCATCACTTCCATGAGTAATGTTACCTGTGAGAGAGGAAATCAAAACATATTCATCCTCGCTTGAAGAATCTTCACTTTCATATCTGGTTCTTTTCTTGGATGGTTCATCATCCTCTACAGCATGAGCATGATGTATTCTTTTGTTCCCCTTCTTCTTATGAGAGTGGACCTTGTTCTTAGGACAATCTTTTGCAAAGTGTCCTATTTCATCACATGTATAACATCTTGATCTAGATAGGCTCTTTCTATTGTTATCTCTATGATGAGGATTCTTACCTTTGGAGTGATGAGTACTTCTTCTACCTTTCTTGGAGTGAACTATGAGAGCTTTGTCTTCACTTCCCATCTTCTCTTCTTGAGCTGCTATCTGTGATTCTTCTTGATAACATTCTTCCCATAGTCTATTGAATTTGACTATTTTCTTTCTGTCATAGATTCCTTGGATGAAATAATCCCATGACCTAGGAAGGCCATTCAGAGTTGTCATCAAAATCTTTGCATTCTCCACTTCTTCATCTACAGCTTCTAATTGTTCCTTGATCTGAGAAACCCTTGTGAAGTAAGACTGGATGGTCTCTGCATTCTGAATCTTCACATTCTTCAGTTGATTCCTCAGAGTCATCTTTCGGTTTATGTTCTTCCCTTCAAATAATTTGGTTAGGGCATCGAACATAGCTTTAGGTGTCTTGAGATAGGACACTTGAGGTATAAGGTGATCCTTGATAGAATCAGCAATGACCCTCTTTACCTTAACCATATTATTCTTATGTAAGGCTTTTGCCTCATCTCCCTTTGGAACTGGAACCTTCTCATGGATGTAAGAGTCTAATTCATTCTCTTCCAGGACTAGGGAGATCCTATACTTCCAAGCTTGGAAGTTATCAGCTCCCTCAATCTTTTTATCAAGCTTGGTATGATGAGACATCTTAAACTAAGAACCTCAAATGTAAATACAAAATATTTAGATCTTACCGGGTTAAGATGTCAGATTTGGATTTGGAGCTGAAATCCCGTAGTACTGGATCAGGAGCAAATTAGGGTTTTGCTTTTCCGGAGGTCTATCCACCTAAATGCCTTGAAATTTTTCCCTAACTTCGATTTTGGGGAGGAGATCAATCCAGGCCTGGGCTCACTAAAAAATTCCTCTTCTATGAAAAACCCTAATTTTCGGTAGCAGTGTTGGGTCCAAAACTGAAAAACCTCAAAATTGGATTCTGCTTCGATAGAAAGATGCGCCCTAAGGAGGAGAGTTATTCCACCTTACTTTTGCTGAAAATATATGGAGGAAGATTGACAAACTAGGAAGCCCTAGTTCCCGCAGCTGCACAGTGTCTTCTTCTCAGGTTAGCTTTGATACCATGTTAGTTTTTCAACATTAAGCTAACATTATTAGGATCTTTAACTGAGAGAATAACAAGTACAACAATAAAACACAAGAGACAATGAACATAGTGTTTTTTCCTCAGGGAAACCATAAATGGAAAAAACCCCACAACTTCCTCAGAGATAGAATCAGCACCAAAACAGTAAAATCCCAAAATAGTAAGTGACCTCCCGACAACAGTAATCTTCTTCTTGTCTAGCCTCAGTATCTTCTCCTTCCTCAACTATGTGCTACACTTGAGTGTGTATGAGTTGTGTGATAAATAGAGACTCCAGTTCTCTATTTATACTAATCCCGACATGACTAAAACTCTACTAGGGCTAACCTCTACTAGGAGAGTCTAATAACCCTAGTTCCCCAGAACTGCAGGGACTTTAATCCTTAGACAATTGGAGGGTTACCCATAATGACTTGACATGACTTGTTTACATTATTGATCCTCCTGATCGAAACATTGGGGCATGACAACATGACTCAATTACATTATAGATACATCCCGGAATAAACATCGGGTTACAATACATAAGATACATAGATGAATACATTCCGAAGTTACAAATACATCAAGACCTTTTACATCTTCTGAATATCCAACAAATATGCACTTTTCACTTTTAGGCTACAATGCTTTCCATTTTTCATTCGGAACGTGAGCCCATGCTTCACAACCAAACACACGGAAGTGACTTACATCTGGTTTAATTTTACTCCATGCTTCTTTCGATGTTATACCTTGTAAAACTTTAATGGTTGTGTGATTAACTATGCAATTTTCACAATTTATGGCCTCACCCCAATATTGAAGACTTAGTCCCTTAGATTGGATCATACAATTTGTCATTTCTTTTAAAGTGTGGTTCTTTCATTCAGCTACACCATTTTGTTGTGGTGTATATGGAACATTGTGTTGTTGTTGGATTCCTTTTTCAGTGCAAAAAGTAGTGAACTTGTTGTTAACATATTCTCCTCCATTTTCAGATATTAACTTAATACTTTGATGACCAAATTGTTTTTCAACAAGGGCCATGTAGGCCAAGAACATGTTAAATACTTTGCTCTTAAGTTTTAGGAAGTAAACCCAAGTGCATCTGGAGTAGTCATCAATGAAAGTTAAGAAATATTTGAAACCAGAAAAGGAAGTAGATGAAGGAGGGGCACACAAGTCACTATGCACAAGTTCCAAGGGAACCGAGGCGTGCCAAGAGGCATGTTTGTCAAAACTATCCCGATGATGTTTTCCAAGTACACAATCGGAACAAACACCATCCTTGAAAGATACCATCGGAAGACCAGTCATCATATTGTATTTACATAGTTGTTGCAATGAGCGATAATTTAAGTGACCAAATCGCTCATGCCAAAGTTTGCTCAAGTTATCACTATGAGCAACAAAAATTGAAGGAAAAAGTGATGACCCAAAGTTATTAAATTTATACAGCCAGGTAATATCATCAACAGTTCCAATAGCAAGGACATTTTGAGGATTTTTAAAATCCTTGATTACAACTTGGTGAGGTGTAAATGTCACAGTTTTACCTTCACCCGAATGAGTAATTTGATAGACTGATAAGAAATTGCAGGAAATTTTTGGAACACATAGTACATCACTGAAATGACCATTTTCTACTAAAAATGTTCTAGATTCTACAACACTTAGAGATCTATCATCACCAACAAATATTTGCTTGGTGTTACATTCATTCATAGTAGAAAAGATGGCTTGATCCTTATCCATATGATAATATGCTTCAGAATCAATGAGCCATTCATTTGAAGTAGAAGAAGAAGATGTAGTATAAGAGTAACCAGAAGCACAAAGTGCATATCCATGAGAGGTAGATTCTGAAGACGAATCTAGGATGATGTGGTGCTTCTTCATTGCTGCTTCCAAGGCTGCCATCTTCTTGAAACACTTAGATTCATCATGATTATATTTCCCACAAAAATTGCAATGACGCTCAATCTTCTTTCCTTTTGTCTAGATCCTTTGTCATTGTTTAAAGAAGGAACCTACTGAGAGGGTTTGGGACCCTTGTTGTTTGGCTTATTATTGCAAAAAATTTGTTTCTTGGGAGGCTTGGACTTTTGTTTTCGTTGGGACAATAAGGCTTTCCCAGATGTATCTGCACTATTAATTATTCCAAGATGAATGATATTATCTTGCTCTCTAATTAAGGAATCACAAAAGAATTCAAGACTAGGCTTTTGATAGCTAGCTACAGTCAAGGATTCTTTCATGGAGTAGAATGTAGATATAAGAACAAAATATGCAGGTCCAAGTTTGGAAATAATATGATAAATACATTGTTTGTCTTCTTTCTTAAGCTTTCATTCTTCACATAAGAGTCTAAGAGTTTTATACTTAGATAAATAGTCTTGAATGCATGAAAAATCACTTAGATTCAAAAAAATCAACTTATTATCAAGTTGATGACCTCAAATTTCATTGTGTTTACCAAACACACATTCCAACTTTTCCCAAGCTTTATCAGACTCATCAATTCCAAATCTGTGGAATCGCAAATTAGTAGAGATTGACATCCCAATCAATCCACGAGCTTCATCACATATATTTTCCCATTTAATTTTCTTATCATCATCAGTGGGTTTTGTTTCTTTTCCTGAGGTGATTCTGAAAAGTCCCCTACTTCATAGAACATCCTCCATACGAGATTTCAATGAGAAATAGTTAGAACTTGTAAGTATAATATCACAAGGGGCAGCCATACTGTAAAATAATGGATGAAATAATAGAAACTAACTATTTGGGTGCAAATAGCTCAAAAAAATATGCGGTTTCAAAAAAAAGGCACTGGAAACTAATTCTGGATGATGAAGTTATGCTTGATCAAAGAAAATGTTGAAGATGTCCCCAATAGTGACATGGTAGATATTAACTTGATTATCTAAAAAAAGAACCCCCTTCTTCCCAATATAAACCTTTGACAATTACTTACAAGAAAGTTTCTTTTTAAGTGAATCACTTTTTGTAAAATAAGTGATGTTCACTTTTACAATAATGTTACTTTTTAAATAGTGCGGCAATAAATTAAAAGACTTAAGTGACTCACTTTTTATTTTATTTTATTTTATTTAAGTGAGATGCACTTTTACAATAAGTAGCTTGAAAATAAAAATTACATGCACTAAAAAGTAACTTGATAAGAGTTGAACTCAAGACTTATCAAGGAATAAAGCAACTTTGAACCAAGTGAGCTAGGTTTAAAAGGTATGTAAAAGAATGGAAAGAGGAAGGGTTTTTTTTTTTTTTTTTTTACTCTTCTCTCTCTTTCTCCGTTCTTGCCCTTTTTTACTGCAAATCACAAAAAAAAACGAAAAACAAAAACAAAAAAACTTTTCCACACTTCATATTTGCCGAAATGGGTGTTTCTGGAACAAACGAAAATGGTTTTCGGTGAAATGAAAACTATTTCCCAATGGAAATGACACTTTGGATGCAATAGAACTTCTCCCATAGGCCACAAATGAACAGAAACTCCAGAACTAGAAACCCTTTCAAAGTTTCGGCAGCACCGATTCTAGATCTTGATCAAAACCGAAAGCGGCTCTTCATAAACGCTCTGATACCATGTTCGGGTACACAGGGTACTTCCAAAAGACTGAACACCTTCAGAAACCATTTCACACAAATATATCACATATTAACACACTGATGTTTGTCACGTGGTTAAAACCCTCCAGAGAGAAACAGTCCACGGCCCCAGCCAAATAGCTACTTGGAGTAATTTATTATGCAAAAGAAAGAAAGTTACATATGAGCTTCTCATAATCGATCAACTAGCCAAGGAAACTCCATGTTCTTTAAATAGAGATCATGGACTAATAGGGTGTTAAGCCATAGATCAATGGTAGGTATGATCTAAGAGAAGTTGAACCGTCAGATCAGTTTATGTCTAGAGCATATCGTGATCGTCGGATTATAATATTTACAAATGCATACTAATGCATACTAAAGAAACAAACTTTACCTAATGGATATATTACACAAGTTGATCTTAACTAACTCCTAAGTGTGTAAATATCCTAACATTTCTATACCAGATGTGTTGATATGTACATGGAATTTTATCGACCAATTTGGAAATCATGAAATAGGCGATTTGACTAGTTTTTTCTTTAAAATTTGAATGATGCATCACATTCTTCGGTCCATTCATATTATTGATTCTCTTTAATAATTATTCCAAGGGATAATTCATGTCTGAATAGTGTCGAAATTTTTTTCTATAATATCCTGTATGTCCCAATAAGATTCTGACTTGTTTTGGGTTAACTGGTGGTTTTAAGTTGAGAATGATTTTGATATTAGTGAAGTTGACCTTGATACCTTCTTTACATACAATGTTTCCTAGTATAATTCTGATAGAAGTTACAAAAATACATTTTTTTATGTCGATGGATAGCTAAATTTGTCAACATCTTTCTAAAATTAACCTCAGCCATTTGCAATGATATTTTAATATAGATTAAATTGTCCAGTCCTCGAAATACACAACCATTGTTTTGTAGAAATATTCCTGGAATGCTTTCACCACTATTCTTGAAAATACAGCTCGTGCATTTTTCATACCAAATGGCATGACTTTGTAAGCAAATGAACCAAATTCACATATAAATGTTGTTTTATTTTGGTCTTCCTTAGCGATCGATACTTGATTATAACCTGATAAACCATCTGTAAATGAGTAACATTCATGTCCTTCAACTTCATTAAGAATTTCATCTGCAAAAGGAGTCGGAAATGGGTCCGTAAGGGTGACTTTGTTGAGTTCACAGAAATATACACAAATTCTTAGTCACGTCAAGTCATGCTTCTTTGGTTGCACAACCGTTGGACTTGTCCATTCCGGCTGGTCAATAGGGTAGATAATTATGGCTGCTAACATATTATCAATTTCTTTCTTCACTATTTCTTTATACTTATGAGAAATTTTATATGGTTGTTTCTTTATAGGTCTTGCATCGGATTTAATTTCAATCTTCATTTTTCCCATTTCTTGAACTAATCCATTAAGATCATTATAATCCTAAGCGAAGACGTCTTGAAATTATTTTAGCAAGTTGATGATTTTTGTTGTTTGTTCTTCATTCCAGTAATCTCTGATTTTTTCAAGTTTAGGTCTATCATCGTTAGATATGTAGACTTATTTTGTTTTAAATTTTGTGTCCATCCATTCTGGAGCCTTACTCTCATTAATTTGTTGACTTCCTTCTTTAAAATTGTAAAAATTATGCTGGGAAGTCTTTTGCTGTCATCCATTCAGGTTCTTCTTTTTCTGTTGATTCGACTTTTAGTAATCCTTTTATTGGTTTTGTCATTTTAGGATGGTCCCATTGAAAACTTTTCCCACTTGTATTTTCATTTTCTAGTCTAATTCTTGTCGAATGTGGTACTTTAGTTGACCGAATATTATGACATGAGGTGTTCTATCGGTTGTGAGTTCCTGTCGAACTACTACTAATAGTCAGTTTTATAAATGTTTTTATTTGCTTCGTAGCTTCAACTAGTTGGTCATATTCGGGTATAAATTTGAAGTCCTTGATGAAATTTTCTTTAAGTTCATTCCGTAAGAATATTTCACCTCGTGCTTCTTACATTTTGTACCATTTGTTTGGTAGATCATCTAATGTTGACGGGAATAGGTGTGGCCATATTCGTTCATCTTTATATCCAAGTAATTTCCATTATTTTTCACATGTAATGATGTGTTTTTTCAGGATTCTGGCCTTGTGCAAAGATTGATATTTGTGCTTGATTTTTTAGCTTCTTTCCTACAAATATTTCGACAAAATAAGATGAGGCTATCGACCATGATTGTAGTCTCGACTAATGGGTATCCCACCATGGAGAAGCTTGTATTGTATAGGTTTCAACTAGAATTTGAAGTCAGTCATGTTCACCTATATTTTTAGATACTTGTTCAACAAAAGGACTGGCGATTCCTGCTCTTTATACCTAAGTGACAGTTTGTTTTTTGTTTTCATTGGTGCTAGGGATGGATATTCCCTAACTTTACTTCCAAATATTTTTGGTATTATAGACACAGGGAAGCATTATCGTGTGTGTTTCTTCAGAATGGATTGGATGTTCCAACATTCCCTTGCTTATGGTTCATATTTTTCCATTTCCCAATCATATAATTCTGCGTCCGAGTTATAACCTACCGAATATGGGTTTCCTAAATGAAGTTCTCCATATATGTTCAGTTTGACATAGTCATTATTTTGTATCTGGTACAATTGTCGGACATCGAATTATTCATCTATAGGTTCTATCCATGGTTCACCTTGTGATGGATGAATAGGAACAATCACTTTCTTCCCATTCCCTTTGTTTTATTCTCTCTTTGTCCACTGACATCGATGGATTCATATTTCGACCCCATGGTCGGCCTACTAAGTCTAGAAAGGAACCAGATGCTTCCTCAGGGTTAATAATTTCAAAGTCGACTTTTGTAGTGATACCTTTTATAGTTGTGTTGTTGTTCCTCCAAACACCAATGGGTTCAATTAGTCCTTGATCTGCTAACTTCAAATATATGCCAGAATCGTTAAGTCAAGGTTTACCTAATTGTTCCCATGTGTCCTTGGTCATGATGTTTACGTGTGATTTGAAGTCGAGAACGACTTGTCAAACATGGTAACCTTCAATTTCTAGGGCAACTAGAGTATCAACATCACTTTTATCTTTTTGATTTGAGCTACATATGCTTTTAGCTTGTTTATTGATACCAGATTTATTCTTAAGATTGTACAATAAATCAATAAATTTTGCAACAAAATTATCATTGTGTATTAGATTAATTAATTCTTGAGGCATCTTTTATTGAGTATCATCATTTACTTCTTGTGCAACTAATTCTTGAAATATTTTTTACGCATCATTATATAATTGTTTTTGTATGAAAGTATTAAGAAAATCATCTTTATTCTTTACTTTACTTATTTTGGGATTATCCATGCATGTTTTTGTGCCTTGACAAGTGACAATTTGTAAGTTTTTAGTTATAATAACATCATATTTTTGCACATTGGACAACACATAAATTTTTTTCTTATTATTGATTTCTTAGAGCATGGTGGGGAAATCCTTTAAAGAGTGATCGCCAACACCACAACTGGTACAAAATTTAAGGTCGGTTCGATCCTTGTATAGAAACTTAGTGTGTTGATTGCCTTCATTTAAGCACATATAACACTGGATTGGTCGGCATGGTCTATTCTCTTGATTCTAGAAGTATCGACTTTGACCTAAAACTCCTCCACAATTATTGTTATCATACCGATGCTCGTACCTTCGATCGTCATATATTTATTTTATTCTATTCGTTTCGATCGTTATTGTTCCTTTTATTATTATCGTTATTATTTTGTGCAACAACATTTGTCTGGTAAACCACGTGATAATTCTGTCGATTCTTTAAATTTAGCTGGCATTCAGTTGTTGCATGGACTTTGACCTTGCATATCACGCACCAGTGAGATTTTTCATTCTTCAAGTTGTAAGGGAATATTTTGTTGCATGTAGACCGTGCTCCTGGAAAATTTCACAAAAACATTTCGACTAAATGAACTGTATGTCTTGTTGACTTTCTTATCGTCAGCAATTATATTTTGTGTGCCCAGCCGTCGATCATTTTATACACCAAACTTCGTGGCCCTTGAGGTTTAATTCCCATATTTAAATCTGTATAATCTCTAGTTGTTCTTCAATATGGCTATCAACAGGGTTTACTAGATAGTCCTCTTCCATTTCTACTTGTAACTCATTCGTTAATGCACCTTCATAAGTATTAAAGTTGTCCAATCTAATATGCATTCGGATATTTTGTTGGAGTCCTGCAACAAACTATTGGATTAACAATTGTTCATCTATATTATAGTCCAACTGGATGAGTAGGTATTTAAACTTTTATTGTACTCCCGAACTGTTTCTATTGGTTTCTAGACTGTAGTCTTTAGTTTCTTTGATGCCAGATGCTTTGCATCTGGGGTGTAAAAGAATGACATGAATTGTTGTTTAATTTGTGCCTTAGTGGAATTTAACGTATTGTATATGTACGTCATGTACCATGTGAGTGATCGCTTCTATAGAGCATCGAACAACTGATCCATCTCTCGATATTCATTGGTAACAGCATTTGATTCCCAATTCGACTAACAGACGAACCAATGTCATCTGGGATATTCATTTCCCTCATAGAGTGGGATGTGTGTAGACACATGTGCGATATAGTCGGAGGCTATGTCTATCCCTAGCATTGGAGGGGGTGGTTGGTTGCTTCCTGTGACTCTATTTTCTTCACAGTTGTTCTCAACAGAACTTTCGTTTCCGTCGGGCGTTTTACCTGTAGCAGTCAGTGCGCTTTTGACTAGAAGTTGGTTTTTTTCGATACCTAGGTAAACTACTACGAATAGGGTATCCTCTCTCATGAATCCGATTGATCTGTTGTGTTACCTGAAGCTATGATTGAATGAGGGATGCTCCTTAATGTTTTGAGTAGAGTCGATGAATACTTTAGTTGGATGAAAAGGGTTGAAAGGTAACCCAATTTACTTCCTGTGGTCGATGAATTACCATATGGTCAACATCGATCCTTCTTTATCTAGTCAAATCCATACACCTAACTCACCAAATCGTAGTCCTAAATATTCTTGAACAATATCGTGCACTCGGGAACTCTAGCTAGAATTTAACGGAGATTTAGGTGTGATGTTTTGGGGTATATCAACTTGGATAGATTCATGACGCTCTATCCACAAATATTCCTCCATTGGTGATACTTCTTCATCAACGTCTTCTTCCTATCGGTCATGACCCAAATCTGACGGGTTCTCTTCTTGTTCTATCACTCTAGTCGTCATTCTCCTCTGGAGCACAACAACCTTCTCTCTAATATATTCCCTTCTCTTTCACCTCTTTTCTCGTTCGATCTTCTAAATATACTGAGTGATTTTGTGAGTAACTATTCGAATTATCTCCTTTTTGTCCCGAATTTTTATCTCTGGCGTTGGTTTTTTCATACATCGACTAGAATTCCTCTACTGTACTCCAGAACACGACCAACTACCCCCCCATATCCGACCCGAACACTTTAGTAAGCCAAGGTGGATCTATCTATTTTCTTAGAAATTACTCCCACTCTCTTTCTTCGACAAATTTTTCCCACTCCTTTTGGTTGGCCTCCCAGGTTGTGTTGGATGGTAGTTCTATCAGTAATGAACGAGGTTCGACAATATGACCCACACCCTTGTCGATAAAAAAAATTGAACAAAAGTGTCAGTAATGAGAACACGAATTGTTCAGTTATTTCATTGTAGAATCTCTCTTTGATACTACCTACAAATACTCTTTCTTCAACTTCTCCTTCCTCATAGAACTTGTCGGTGATTCTTTTGAGGCACTCCGACAAATTTGTACGACCTCCCCTTGTCAATTTCTGGAGTAACTCTTGGTCTTTAGTTTATGCCAGCTAATTCATCTAGTAGCTTCTTTATATACTGAGGTACGTACTCAACAAAATTATCATGTGTTTCAGAGAAAAAAATATCCTTTGCTTATGAAATAGTCAGTTTGTTTCTTCTGGCATAATTCTGCAAATAATTCATAATATTACGTTCCCACCAGTTCTTATTCTCTTGTTCTGAGATCATCTAGTCATGGTTATTTTATCTGTAAATGTATCACCAACAATGGAACCAATGTTGTAATCAATCAAATTGAAAGGTTTCCAATGATAGACATAAAGAATCATATAACAATAACATAACATAAAGACAAGAATGGTAGACAGAATAATAGTTTATATTACTCAATTACACATGAAGATTTATACAATAAACCGAACCAAGTATCAATCTGGCTCAACAACCTATATATACATTTACAAAATAGTTATAGGAACTACCTGTCAGTTCAACTAACCGACACGACCTATGAGGTCGACCTAATCCACAATTAGTCGACTAGTGAGTCTAATCGGCTAATCCGACTAGCTCCTCCAACAGAAAGAAAACTCTCAATATATTTTTAACTGATGATGAAGGTAATGATTTTCCAATTGGTTTGATGTTTGTTAATGGTGAATATATGGCATAGGATAAAAATTCAAGAAATACTAGTGGTTATGTATTCATGGATTATAGACTAGGTGTAGTGGTCTGTCACTTTGTAAACCTGGTCATTTGTACAAACATCAAATTACAAACATTATATAGAAATACCTTACACAAGGTACGCTACTTCCTACCTCATTTTGAGAACAAGACATTGATGGAGACCATTAGAAATAGAGAGGATTTATATGGTCTGTTCACCCGAAAAACCCCTCACTCAGCTCTACATGGCCTACACCACCTAAGGACACCCATGCATGACCTTCGTATCACCCCATTAGACCCCCACACCCTCAAAAGGGATTAAAAATGAGTAATTGGGCTTAAAAACCCCAAAAAGGAGCCTAAATAACTCTCCTAGGGGCTAAAGCCTCCAAAAGGGGCTAAAACCCCTCAAAGGAGCTTAAAACCCTAAAAGGAGCTAAAGTTAGGGTGGAAGGGGCTAAAAGCCCAAAAAAGGGGCTAAAGCCCTAACCAAGGGCTTAGAACCCTAAAAAATATATAAAAGGAGGGGTGGGGGTCACTCTCAAAAGAGTCTTCTCTTTGCATATTGTTATGATGCCTGTGGATCAGGAATAATTTTAGGGGCGAAATTTAGCCCAGTGGGCTATTTTTCGATGTTTTTCTCCCAAAAAAATTTGCCATTTTGCTTTTTTTGAAGCCCTGTTTCGCCCAATTTTGATGGGGTAAAAATTTTTCACCCTAAAAATCGCCAAATTATTTTATAAATGATATAAAATCCTTGGAAATTAAAATATTTTTTTTAAGATATCGCCAATCATTTTATAGTTGGTGTTTTAAGAATTGGTAATTTTCGCCAACATTTATTCACTTTTAAATAAGTATGGTTCCTTAAAATCATCCTTGCCGTGGATGCCTTGAGACCCTTTGTCTCTCCAGCCACCCACATTCCTCCTCTCATCCATTCATCTTCCCATTGAGCCATAGCTCCTCCATAGCCAAGAGAGAGAGAGAGAGGTGCTTCTTCTAGCCAGGGCATGGTGGCACATTGCACCAAAGAGAAGGTATAGCATTGTTTGTTCATGTATTTGATTTAGTAGCTTAGTTGTTTTATAACCCATATTTTCTTGCAGGTTTGTTTCTTAACTTGTTTTGTAGGTTTTTTGTTTCTAATAGTTGTTTGCAGGTAGCTGGAGCCAAGCCCTGACATTGTTTGCAGAGGAGCTTCTGGCCGTTTCTTATCTTTCTGTTCTTTCTTACTTTCTGTCCATTTATTTTCTGCTTTTCCATACAGGAACCTACCCTTCCGTCCTAGAGACGGAAGGGATCCATTCCTTCCCTGTAGCAAGGGATCCCTGCTATAGAACTGGCGACCATACTAGGTCGATCCCACAAGATCCCTGGGTCTGTTTTTAAAAAAATTCAAGTTTCAGTTTAAGTTTTTCCCTAGGTCAAATTTGTTGTCAAATATAGTTTAAATCCTATTTATTTTCAGTTTCTGTTACTGCTGATGCCTCCACAAGGAAAATACGAGTCTATTTGGCCACAGTACAGGTTACTGTTGGCCGGATCTAACTCAATATAAAAAACAAACCCCAATCCAGAGCAGGTCGCACTTATCTGGCCTAAACAGGGGACTAGGTCGCTCATTTAGGCCTCACAGGTGTGACCAGGTCGCCCATTTTCCCCTGAAAGGTGTGACTTCCTTTAGAAAGATAGACCTCTTCTGTCCGTGAAATCTGTGCGACCCCCTCGCCTATTTCTGGAAATATTTGGCGACCCCCTCGCCATATTTGACCCCAAATGTGCAACCTGTCACCCATAAGTTGATTTTTAATAACTAGGGACTGTCAGTGAGGCTCAGCCGCCTCTGTCCATCTAAATTGTTGATTTCTATTTCTGTTTTATTCTACTGCAATTTCATTCATAGAACTAAGTGTAAGTTAAAAAAATTTAATGGGTTATTGAATCTATTCTAACTAAAACTTACCTAAAATCAATAATCTTGCTTACTCTTCCTCCTCTACCCAGTCATCACCCTTCGGGGTATTCTGGGATAAGACAAATGGTACATATCGTATAGTAATAGGCCCTTCACCCAATATTGTTCAAAACCACTAAAAACGGGTGACTTGGAAGTTAGAGGGGGTAGAGAAGGAGGGATTCTCACGGCACTAAGCATCTTCCCTATTGACCAACCTTGCATCTAGGAGGTGACCTGTGGATGTATGGATGGGATTAGACCCATTGTATTGAGAGCCCAACACCTTCTCCTGGTTGAAGAAGAATATAGGTGTAAGGTAGTCACCTAGTTAGACTATCACAATTTAGGGTAGAAAATGGTATCTGTCTACAAAATTTCTGTTTATTTACTACTTTCAACCACAATATGATGAACTCTGTGGAATATTCATAAACCATTTGCAGCCACTAAATAATAGAAACACATAAAGACATACACACCATACCACGTAAATCAACCCAACTCAGCTCATGACGCTAAGAGAGCCACTACAATTTATAAATTTACACTAAGTTAAAAAATATGCAGTATTTGAGGACATAAGTCCCTGATTTCCTTAACTGTGGGAAGTACTTGGGCTCTACCCAGAAACTCATTGTGAGGAGTACCACGGGAACCCCAAAGTAGCTGGTCGCTAAGAGGAATTGCCAAGCGAAACGGGCAATGACACTCATCGATTGAGTAGAACGCCCATGAGGAAAAATCCAAAGCGTTGTCTTCTGGCAGTCTTGGTGGCTGTTATAGAGAGAAATTCCTATGTCTTGGGGTACCACAACAGACAGCTTGACTCCAGAAATCAATCCTTTCCAATATGCAAGAGAAATCAAATATCTAACACTAAAGGATCAAACCTCGTACCTTATTCCGGATGGTTGATGTAGATCCCTGTTGAGCTTTCCAACTCCAGCTTGAATTGATAAATTGCTTCCTCAACATTCATTAAACAAGACAAACATGCTATATATAATCGTGTTAGACCTACTCTAGCATATATAATAAATAACATATAAGCATTTGAAATCATCCATGGATCAAATATTCATTCAAACATACATTATTGGATAGGAAAAGATATTTCTATTAATATAAAATCAGAGATTACAATGAATACAACCTCTATCGGCACGTCTGCGAATCGAAGAAACTGAATCCCCCACTTGGGCGTTCACCACCTCAATCCTCCATCTCTCTATAGCAAGCTCACAAGCAAAAGTCAAGATTGGGAAGAACACCAAATTGCTCCAAGGGACAAAGGGATGCAGACTCAAGCACAAGTTCTGGAAACAATAGACTGTAGTTTCTTTGCTCTCAATTCTCTTATGTCTTCAATGTATCCAAAGGGTTCCTATATAGCTTTTCAATGGGGTAATGAATGGTCAAATTCGAGCGATCTCAAGGCATATGGAAGGCCAGGAGACAAGTGAGTTGGATCCATGTCCAGGAAAACTCCAAAAGGATTTGGATTTTGTACACATCCCGATGTATGCAGTTTTAGAGGTCAAACTCACGTATATACACGATAAGCGGTTTAAAATTCATGTATAGCAATTTTCACATGTTTTTAGGGATGGTCTAGGAAACATCAAAGGACAAAAAATGGTCCAAGGGGTCTAAGGAGTTTGCAGAGGGACAGGGGAATTCCATACAAGTTTGATTCACCTGGTGTGATAAAATCAGCTATAACAAATGCCCCCTAATGTGTGAGGTCAGAGGGGTCATACGATGGCCGAAATACATTATAAGTCCATCCCAGAAGTGTAGTGATGAAGAATCCCAAATGGAAGACCAGCCACCCAATCAACATAGTACAATGATACAACTCTGCACATAACTGCAAATACATATAGCAGTCCCAGATACATAAGTGTACAATGGTCATGAATAGGCATGATACAAAACATGACATAAGTGGTCATCGCAACATACAATATACATAGATCAAAATATCCATGATGAAGATATACAAAGGATCATGATCTCCATAAAGGTTGAAGATATACAATGGATCAAGATCTCCATAATAGTTGGAAATGTCTGACATATATTGGAATCAAGTCATGAGAGCTAAAATATCATGAACACTGGAACGATCAAGGAGGTAACATATAAGAGATGCCACCAATCTAGAAGTTCTTCTACACAAACCACTACGAGTACATGTCCTACTATGTTAATAGAGGTGTCGAGGTCGAACATTGTAGTCCATCGTCTGATTACTGGTCATTGATGTATACCATTAACAGACGTGAGATCACCCACCGATAATGATAATGGGAATCAAGGTACTAGAGTGAAAACTAACAAGTGTGAATATATGTGTTGAGGTTGAACACTTGAGAGGATCCATCGATCAGGGGACATTAATGTATTCCCAAAAACTGTCGATGGTGAGAGAACCTGCCACTGATGACTACAAGTCTCAAGGCACTCAAAAATGACTCTATATTCCAATCCTAGAATAAATTATCTGAAGTCGATGGGATGAAATCCGCTGGAAGGAGGGAATTAAGGCATCCCCCATCATCCAAAACGAGGTACTCAGCAAAGCTGTATAATGTGGAAGGACTCGATCATAAGGTGCACGAACCAGTAACTGTACCGAGAATGGCCGACATGTAAAGTCAAGATAACTAAGGAATGACCGACTCAAGTTTCAAATTCCTTCGAACAAGAGCATAACAATGAATGGTGACTAAATAAAGGCAGCATAGACTCGATATACAAGACTGGGACATCTCTGTGACACAGGAGGCATCAACAGAGGCTCCATGGGGACTGGAATCTTAACCAGTCGGTGGAGATAAACTCAGATAAATGAGTACATCTCCTAAAGTCAAACTATAGACCCAACCAACGGATGTGATATACAGTGCTCTATTCAAAGGTGACATGACTCGATAGCTGCTAAAAGATAACATCTTTCCTTGTCCGGCTTTTTGGTTTTTTTAATTTTTTTTTTTGGACTTTTTCAAATATTTAAAAAGCTTGAAAAAGAATAAAACTATTTTATAGTTACAGACTAGTAGGATACGAGTGTCATAATGGGAAAACAAACTAGTTCCAAGCAGTGGAACATACCTATGCTCAATGCAATGATACATGTGTAGGATAGCGACACTTGGGGGAAAGTCCCCTCCCAATAAAAATAGGGAATCAAGTTGCAAAGGATATATAAAATGGATCTACATGGCTAGACATGAGACAAGCTCGGGCTATATGGCTGAAACTCAAAGTCATGGAAGTTAGCATAAGGTTCAATGAGGTAGGAAAAGCTCATGATAATGTAGTTACAACTTGACATATACAAGGGAGTCCCAGGGAAATGGTCAGCATAAAGTTCAAGAGGAGTATGAAGCTCTTGCTCAAGGACATGGCGGGACCAAAAGGGACTCCTAGACCTAAGAGAGGACTCATAGCATGGGTACCAATTGCAAAAGGGAGCTAACTAGGGAACCCATGTATAGGAAAGCTCTACCATTCACATAGTACCACTTCTAATAGCAGCATGAAGGTTCTGTGATACCATGGAATGGCTTCGTACCTAAGGTTAAGATGGAATGGTCATAAGACAATGCATAAGTGCAAGCGGATGTGAAATCCTAACCTATATGTCAGTTCAGACATAATACTTGTGATAGGAATGAACGGGTCGAAACCTCAGAGAGAGTGTACAACAACTGGACCCTACATGACAACCATATTAGTTCAACATAACCCAAAATATTCAATAAAGAATCCAAACTATAGGGTATAGGGAGGAATGATCATGACAATAGCACCCAAAGGAAACAATGCAGTGAATGATGGGACATAAAAAGGAAAGTAAGGTGTAGACCCAATGTTCACGCATCCACTACCATCCCCATGAGGGTGACCACCGGTGTAAAGACTGAGAGAAGGGAGTCAACATCCTCCACAAACAGAGTAGAGGGCAGAATGTGACCACTCCCAAATCTATGAGCAGGGTAAGGGGTTGTGATGCCCCCAAGTATGACATTGGGGTCTACACTAGGACCAAGGAAGGGCGATAGGATACTAGGCATGCCAAAAATAAAAGGACCCAAAATCAAGAGAGCATAAATATACTCAAGTAACCGTGATCCCAAAGGCCAACTAGTGCAGAAAGAGCACACTCCTAAGAAAATCTACAACAAAAATACAAGCAAACCAAGGGGAGGATATGTGAGCTCCCAAATGCAGCAGGTATGTCTTGCCTAAGAGAGGCTTGAAACTCCCATACACTATAAGTGGAGGTACGTAACCAATTATAGTGGCTCTCAGCTTCAACACATTAAGTGACTGTGCTGTCTAACCTCTACCTGGACAGGATACTCACAGAATAACCTCTACAAGTACCCCCTGTGATACCTAGGTAAGGCAACTAAGGTCACCTCAATATAACCAATGCTCAGGCGGACAGTCGCAGGTGGGATCGACCGTATGGGTAGGGTAGCAAAGCCCAAAACTCTCGAAAGAGCCCCCAGATACAAACAAAATCCTGGAAATATCTCCGGTGCTACTTAGTTATGACTAGGGGTCATCCCAATCAATAACCGCTCACACTACCTCATGCTTAACTCCCTTGTAAGAGGAGGATCCTAAGAAACACTAATTATACCAAGGAATTTCACACTCTCACCTGGACAGACACATACGTGTTTTTTTTTAGTGGTCTTGGAGAATTTACTCACAATGAACTATTCCAAGACCCTAAAACCTAATCTTATTGGTGCACCCTATAAAAGAAAAGAGTGTAATTCATTTTATTATGCGTTGATTTTAATTGGCTATAATTACTCAAAGGGAAATGGTTGTGCAACTAATGACATTATGACTCAGTAGTGAAATAAATATGCACACCATAACAAACAATGCTAAGTGCAATCTTTGTCAAATGAAAAGTAGGATATACCACTACATGAGATACATAAATATATATTCCTTTCTGAATTCTAGTGCAATCCTTCCTATATGAAAGCCTAAATAAAACTCTCATCCAAGCAATCCAATGCAAGTACCTCCTCAAATCCATATCTAAGATGTAACTAAGAGTGCAACTATGTATTTTTCAATATAAAAGAATGAAAAATGCAATAAAATTCATCTAAAATTCCTAGTCTCTACAACAAGCATAAAACACAAGCCCAGCAAGACACCGAGACAAAAAAGAGTAATACACTAATGGAAAAACAAAAAGGATAAATGACTAAAACTACTTTCAAAGAAAAATCAATGAAAAAGCAGTCTCTGGTCACAAAAGAAGCATCCAACAGACAACATCAGACCCAAGGAAGACCCAACCACACTCACAACCCACCCAAGAACTTCCCACAACATCAAACTCACCAAAAGGGAGGATGTACACGACTGTTTAAAGAACAACTGCGTATATACACGACTTTTGGCCAAAAAGATACATGTTTACGTGGATTTTGGCCAAAAACCTACGTGTATACACGACTTTTGGCTAAAAATCCGTGTATGTACGCGAATTTTGGCCAAAAACCTGCGTATACAGAGAAGATAGTGGTAAAAAGTAGGCCGACGGTCAAACCAATAAAGGGGAGTGTCAATGGATGAACATCCTATAAAATGCAACACAGAAACAAGGAGAAACAAAGAGTAAGTTAAGAATATCAATCCCCAGTGGAGTCGTCAATTCTATTACGGAGAGAAATTCCTATGGCTTGGGGTACCACAATAGACAGCTTGACTCCAGAAATCAGTCCTTTCCAATATGCAAGAGAAATCAAATATCTATCACTAAAGGATCAAACCTCGTACGTTATTTCGGATGGTTGATGTAGATCCCCGTTGAGATTTCCAACTCTAGCTTGAATTGATAAATTGCTTCCTCAACATTCAATAAACAGGACAAGCATGCTATATATAATCGTGTTAGACCTACTCTAGCATATATAATCAATAACATATAGACATTTGAAATCATCCATGGATCAAATATTCATTCAAACATACATTATTGGACAAGAAAAGATATTTCTATTAATATAAAATCAGAGATTACAATGAATACAACCTCTGTCGGCACATCTACGAATCAAAGAAATTGAATCCCCCACTTGGGCCTCCACCACTTCAATCCTCCATCTCTCGATAGCAAGCTCACAAGCAAAAGGAAAGCTTGGGAAGAACACCAAAGTGCTCCAAGGGACAAAGGGATACAGACTCAAGCACAAGTTCTGGCAACAATAGACTATAGTTTCTTTGCTCTCAAATCTCTTATGCCTTCAATGTATCCAAAGGGTTCCTTATATCGCTTTTCAATGGGGTAATGAAAGGTCGAATCTGAGCGATCTCAAGGCATATGGAAGGCCAGGAGACAAGTAAGTCAGATCCATGTCAAGGAAAACTCCAAAATAATTTGGATTTTGTACACATCCCGATGTATGCGGTTTTAGAGGTCAAACCCGCATATACGCGATAAGGGGTTTAAAAGTCACGTATAGCAATTTTCAGATGTTTTTAGGGATTGTCTAGGAAACATCAAAGGACAAAAAATGGTCCAAGGGGTCTAAGGAGTCTATAGAGGGACAGGGGAATGCCATACAAGTGTGACTCACCTGGTGTGGTAAAATCAACTATAATAGTGGCCGAGTGACCACCTACATCCAATAGGAATCCATTGAAACCGGGGTCCAAAAAATCATTCCCACCACTTTGATACACAAATCTAACACAATTGATCCCTCACGCTCTTCCTCATGCCAACCACCACAATTTGGGTCATTGAACCGACATCGTCGAGACCATTCTCAATGACCTCTCACACCATCAGAAGGCCACACAGCCTCTGATTCAGATTCAGACCCATATCAGTCTGAACCAGACCTGCACACAGCACCATCAAGACCCATGGCTAGTGCAAACCTGGATCCTTTTTCCGGCATAGAAATCGCTAGTGGACCCATGTCCACACCACAAACCATCACCAACAACCCTGCAGGTGGCCCCAGCATGGTCATGCAAACTTTCATCAGTTAGCTGCCACCACCCATAGTGACCACTCAAGCCATCCCACCTGCAACACTTGGGGGCAATCGCCCTTCCACCTACACTGCCCCTCCTGTCACACATGGGGGCAGTGGCCCTTCCACCTACAATGCCCCTCCTGTCGTACATGGGGGAAGTGGCCCTTTCACCCACACTGTCCCTCACACCACACTTGGGGTCACTGGCCCATATACAATGGCACCACCAGTACCCCCAGATATGTAGGTACATTATCCACCTGCAAACCCCACCACCATACCTACCCCATCTCACATCAACCTGGGGTCAAAAATACCTTTTCATGGCTCATCTTAACTTGCCTAATTTGGCCTGATTGACAAACAACCCCATCTTCCATCAAACCTTTTCACCTCCCATGCCAACCAAGCTTCCCTCAGACATTCCCATGTTTGAAGGGAAGGCAGGGGAGTGTCCCCAAAACCACATCATGAAATTTCATCTATGGTGCTCATCAAACAACATCATAGATGATTTTATTAGGTTATGACTGTTCCAACGCACCCTCATAGGTGCGGAAGCCAAATGGTACATTGAGCTACCTCAGGCCATATACCCAAATCTCAACTCCCTGGCTTTCATGTTCCTACAGTATTTCCAACTCCCTGTCAGATATGACGAAGGGGTGGAGATATTTTTATCCTGCCGCCAGAACACTGCGACCCATATAACTGACCACATCCATGAGTGGCGGTGGTGTCGTAGTTTGTGTAAGATCCAACTTGACGACATGATATTCTTGGATTGGTTTCTCAAGACCTTTCTCCCACCCATAGCAAAGGACGTCGCATCCGAATGTCCCCAATCTGATGAGGAGGCCATACTGAAATCCTAATAGTTTGACCTGATCTATGCACAGTCTGGATACCTTTACACTATCATTCCAGATGCCCCCCGTGCGGGTACCTCCTACCGAGATGCACCAAGGGAATCCCATGCTGTATATGACATCATAGGATTGGTCTCCCAATAGCCACAGCACCGTCCGATACCACCTACAGTTCCACCACAACCAAGCAGCACCGCTAGTGTTTCCTACCAAAACCAAACTCTAGACTATGCAAGAATGATGTCCCAGTCTGGAGCCACAACGTCTTATGCACAACCTGTGCCACTGCAGCAGGCTCAGGCCATGGCTTAGCCAACACAGTAGTACGCAGGGAAAATGCCCACATTCTTGGCACCACCACCCACCCAAATCTACTATGCACCACCAGTCCAAGTAGTTCAAGCCCCCACCCCCACTCAACTTGCCCCATTGGGACAAGTGTTTGCACAACAAAACTGTCCCAACCAACCTGCACCCAATAATCAATAAGGGTAAGCTAGAAATAATCGACCCCGGAACCAAGGTAACAACCAACTATAGGGAGGCGATCAACAACCAAACCCTCCCAACAATGCCACAACAAACCGGCCAGCCCAAAACCCCCCATGACAAAACGCACCAAGACACAACACCCCATTGCGTACAAACCAACCATGCACACTCTATGGGCACTACACATTCGAGTGTCCCCTCATGGGTCGTGCTAAGAAATCCATTCGAAACGAGGTTCAAGAAACCACCAACACTACAAACCAAGCCCAACCCAACCCTGCACCACAAGGACCTCCTCCTATGGTGCTTCAAAACCCATTACCAGTCCAAGGACTGGTGGAAACTGCACCCCCTCCCCAACCCAATCCCAACACTTCGAGGGCACCTTGCACGGCCGAAACATGTGTCCACCACCTGCTAGCCATGGTGATTGAAGAGGTCAACCTACAAACCAGGTAGAATTAGTACGGAACCACCACCAAACCCACTGAAATATCAGTGGCGTCTACGTCCAAATCGGTCAATGCACCTCTCCAATTACCCCCTTTCCCCAGCCCCCCCATATGTCAAGTTTCCAATAATGCCACGGCTAGAGATGCGATTAGCTATAGCATCGTGGATGATTTGGCCCAAACACCAACGACCATGTCCACTCTTGAGGTACTTAAAATGTGCCTAACGCAGCGGAAAGACTTACTAGCCACCCTTGGGGTCGTAGACCCCTCCGACTCCAAGTTGATCACATTCGACATGGAGAATGGAGAACCACACATGCCATCAACCATCGCCTTTCAAATCCCAGTGTCTATCCGGAATTTGGTTGTGCATTGGTGCATAGTGGATGAGGGGGCATTTACGTGCATTATGTCTACCCTAGTCTGGCAGAAAATTGGATCCCCAATTCTGCAACCATCCTCCACAACTCTGCGGGCTTATGATGGCCATCCCACTAAATCCCAAGGAATCCTCCCCCATGTCCCCATCACATTATCTAGGAAGACAGTTCTGATTGACATAGATGTTGTCAACGCTCAATTGGACTATAACCTTCTCCTCATAAGAAGTTATATCTACGCCATGAGAGCTGTCGCATCAACTTTCTTCTACCTCATGATGTTCCCCCACGAAGGGAAGATCGTGATGGTTGATCATCTCACTTATCATGATCCACAAGGGTTAATGGCACTCACCAACATTATCCCTACCATCAAAACCATTGAGCCACAAGGGATGACCACACACGCCAATGTCATCCCTATAATCAACACCATGGTCGACAACACACCAGCCTCCCCATTGTTGAATGTGGGCCCTGGGTTGTTTGTTAATACCACCATGATGGATCATTTCCCCTTAGTGTCCCCACCACTGACACAAAATGAGACTATGGACTTGTGCATGCTCTCATCCAATGCCGCTGCACCCAAACAACAACCACAGCCGCAGCCCTAACCACAACCACAACACCATCCACAGCTGCAACATCAACAACAGCCACAACATCATCCACAACCACAACATTACATGTAGCTGCAATCACAACCACACCCCCACATACAACCAGCATGGAGTTATCTGGGCTCCTCTCTAGTCCATACAATTCCCTTCCTCTTTCCCCCACCTGGTGTCATGAGCAAGCCGATAATGGCCACCTTGAACCTACCCAACTTTACATTGGGAATTCTCATGTGGTATCTTAATCCACCAGCTCAACCATCAATGCCCCAAGTAGTCTTGACACCTATGTATCCCATTGCAGTCAAGTCCCATCCTCCACCTCGTCCGCAAAAACCAATCACCACACCCGCACCAGCACTGCCCCACCCGAAAAGGGCCAGGGGAAAGAATGCGAAAGCTACTGTAGAACCTCGGCAGATCCCGCCTTGCACTATTTGCGAGCAACAGGGCCATGAAACTCAGAACTACCCTGAAATCCCAATCATCTGCGTGCATTTGGACGCCATGGATACAAACAAAAACCTCCCCGTGGTTGAACTTCTAAGTGTGACAACCGTAAAAAACAAGTCACTAATAAAAAACCATGCTTGCGCCCTCTACGGTTTGTATAGACATTATTATCACCATTTCCAATACTTGCTCAAGTTTCGAATGGCTTTAGCCGACCTCCGTCAACATTCTGTTGACTCTGATATCACCCTGATCAAAGAAGTTCACTCCCCACCTCCTTCTTCAGACACCATGTCCATTTACATGATTCCCACTTCAACCGGCCCTATCATCTCCACCTCCAACGATGGTCCATCAAACCTGTCTCTTCATTGCTTCCGCAATGATGAGGAGATAATTGAAGCCCTAACTTCCCTGGAATACCCATGGGATGACATGCACCATCGCTCGTTCTTCCTCCCCGAATAACTTGTGTCGCAGTCTGACCAGTTTTCTGTGGAAACCAAGGATTTCATTCATGGGAAAGTCGACTGGTTCAAAAACCCCATCCTGGCACCAGACACCTTCGAAGAAGGAAATATGGCCAACATCTTGCCAACCATCAAAATCAACATCTCAACCAATCCCGAGGTTGTTGAAGTAATCATGCTGGGGGCATCTTGCTTCCTGGAAGAAGTTGCTGCCTATAAAGCTCTCTTCTAAGAATTTTGTGATATCTTTTCCTGGTCTTACACTGAAGTGGCCAGGTTGGATCCATCCATCGTGGAACACCACATCGACACTTGGCCCTGTTGGAGACATTTACCACCATACACACTCTTTTTGGTCAAATTGGCCTAATTAAACCACTATCCTAGGTATTATTGACATTAATTGACCTCATTTGAGCATTAAATGTCATCATCCAGTTTCACCCATGCCTACCTTCAGTCAAGGAGGCTAACTTAGCCTTCTCCTACATTTGGGGAGGATAACTGGACCACTCTGGGGGTGATCTGAGTGATATTAATGCACCTAATTGTTAACTGGTGGTTACAATCAGTTAAACAAGTCAATTAAGGTGCCTCCTCTCATTAAATATATTATTTAATGATTATTTAATGAACTAGAGTCAACATGGGCTCCTCCACCTACTTCTGATGTGCAGTTCAACTTTAGTTAACCTCATCAGGGTTCATTGGAGTCAGTGTAGTGCTACCTCTTGATGGTTGGTGAGCTGTGACATGTGTCTGATCTCTTTTAGTTGAGACTCAGTCATTTATTGCACTCCAACTTCAGTTAGGGTTAGTTGAGTCAATTAGGGTTTTGATCAGTGGTTAACTGAGTGTGGACCATGGCTTACAGTCAGTTAAGCTAGACTCACTCATTCAATTCGAATGACCTCCTAAGGAATTCGAATTGTCTCTTCATTCATGCTTGTAGCATGACATTGTAATTGTAATCATTCATTCTTTATGTTAATACAGAGCGGCTACTATTCATGTAGACCGATTACACCATTTCATGAGTTATTTATTGATTAATTCTTGATGAGATTGATTATTTGTTCCTAGATCAATAGACAAGATTAATATGGTATCAGAGATTATGGCGGGACAAAGCTCTATCTCTCAAAAACAAGCTTTTTGACAGATTTCTGCATGAAATTTGAGCAATAGCTCAAAAATCCAGCACTGCACCAGAAGCCAAGGCTTACCACTTAATACCCCAAGTAAAGAACTTGTTGATCAAGCTTGCTTGATTGACTATGATGGGTGTGATGAAAGCCTAAAATGTGCAGGTTGTCTGACCTTACGGTGCCCCTTTTGTTGTGATTTGCAGGTTTTAACAGGTACAACTTCGAATGGACTCATCAATCCCTCTTCTCACCCCATTCACAAGCTATTCAGAATGGAAGTTGGAGATGATTGCATCTCTGAAGAGATGAGGTCTGTATGAGGTGTCTATTGGACTTGGAAAAGAGTCTTATGAGAATGATAATGACTGGCTAAATGATGGTGATAGAGATTTTGGAGCAATATGTTTGGCCCCTTCTCCTAGCTTGCGCCACCTTATTGGTTTTGTTGAATACCCAAAGGATATCTGGACAAAATTGGACAAAACCTTTGGCAAGCACAATGAGGATCATAATAGAACTTTGGAGATCACATCCAGCACCACAAGAGTTCTTTACTAAAAATTCTCAGCCTCTACTCTCTCTGATGAAGTTGTTCAAGATGAAGATGAAGCAGAATCTTCTACACATTCAATTCGAATTGAAGAAAGTCTCCATGCAGTGACTCCTTCTCCTGATGCTATGGAAGTTCATGAGATCTCTGATATCTCATCTCCTCATATTGCTGAAATATAAGAAGACATTTGAATCACTGATATTGAAGAAAAATACTGCTGCACTTCCATGCAAACATTCACCGGTGCTTTTCCTTTGAATTATGTGCAAAATTTACTAGTAATTGCTTCCAAAAGTAAAGAGAAATTTTATTTTTCTTCCTCTAATGTTGCTGCTGGTGTGAAAATATGTAAAAAATTGGATATCTTGGAAGAAATATCAGATTATAAGAGTGACACATTTTCTCCCCATGATCTAGATCTTCCAGCAAAATCTTGCAAGATTGCATGCACCAAAATTCAGAATTTTGAAGAAAAAGACAACTATGCATCCACTGTCTCGGTTGACCATAATTTTGGATCTGATATGAACCTTATTGGATCTGATATGATCTTATTTGGATATGATCTGATATTTCTTGGTTCAAAATTTCAGGTTCATAAACCTTCAGTGTTGCTTGTAGCTATTCTCATCAACGGTGTGAAGAAACAAGTACCGCAAGTCTCCTTCGAAACTGCTGCTGGGGATTTGATTTCATTTCACAGTTTTGGATCTGTTGTGAAACTATTTGGATCTGATTTACTTTTTGATATGATATTTTTTGGTTCAAATTTTAAAATACAAGAGCTTTCAGTACTACTTGAAGTTGCTCTCACCAATTTCGGTGTGAAAAATCAAGTACCACAGTTCTTCTTCAATTTTGCTACTGGGGATTTGGTGTTAATTTCCTCATATGAGGTTGCTGATATTTTATTATGTGATTCATTAGCTATTTCAGAAGCTATATCATATTATGGAGCTCAATAATTTTCTCTCCACAGTCCTAGGGCTTCTCTACCTTTGGTCACATGCTCATCTCCTCACAGAACTAGTAAAGAGGAAGACATTCTGCATCCGCTTGGACACTTTCTCCTAAGATTTGGGGCTGATTTTACCACTCATGGTTTTATATTCAAGGCTGCAACATATAATTTTCTTGAGTGTTCCACACATGGTTCAAATCCTCAAGAACCTTTGCTCTCTCTTCAGATGATTTCAGCTACTCTACATGGGTCCAGTTTTCACCGTGCAACTATTTATATTTCTGATTCAGTTGAGTGCATTGTTATTCTTCCAAAGTGGAAGATTCCTCTAGACATATTCATTTAGTTTGTATTCATAGGTTCACATGCACAATCTCAGGATACTGCTGCATAGAAGAACCAATTCTTGATTTACTGCTTAGTTTGAGGGGGGCTATTTTTCCCATGAGGTTTTCCCCATTTCCTTGGTTATATTAAGCAATTACTTTATTGTATAGGGTGACCTATGGCCTTTGTTGCCGAGGCCCTAAAATTTTTATGCATTTATGTTTTCTAACTCTTCCTGAGTATAGCTTAAGGGGGGGTGTTGGAGACATTTACCAACATACACACTCTTTTTGGTCAAATTGGCCTAGTTAAACCACTATCCTAAGTATTATTGACATTAATTGACATCAGTGGAGCATTAAATGTCATTATCCAGTCTCACCCATGCCTACCTTCAGTCAAGGAGGATAACTTAGCCTTCTCCTACATTCAGGGAGGCTAACTGGAGCACTTCAGGGGTGATCTGAGTGATATTAATGCACCTAACTGTTAACTGGTGGTTACAATCAGTTAAATAAGTTAGTTAAGGTGCCTCCTCTCATTAAATATATTATTTAATGATTATTCAATGAACTGGAGTCAATAGGGGTTCCTCCACCTACTTCTGATGTGCAGTTCAACTTCAGTTAACCTCATCGGGGTTCATTGGAGTCAGTGTAGTGCTACCTCTTGATGGTTGGTGAGCTGTGACATGTGTCTGATCTCTTGCAGTTGAGACTCAGTCATTTATTGCACTCCAACTTCAGTTAGGGTTAGTTGAGTCAATTAGGGTTTTGATCAGTGGTTAACTGAGTGTGGACCATGGCTTACCGTCAGTTAAGCTAGACTCACTCATTCAATTCGAATGACCTCCTAAGGAATTCAAATTGTCTCTTCATTCATGCTTGTAGCATGACATTGTAATTGCAATCATTCATTCTTTATGTGAATACAGAGCAGCTACTATTCCTGTAGACCGATTACACCATTTGATGAGTTATTTGTTGATTAATTCTTGATGAGATTGATTCTTTGTTCCTAGATCAATAGACAAGATTAATAGGCCTGATGTGGCTCCCGTACGCCAAAAGCAATGGCCCATCCATCCTTCCAAAGTGGTCACAGTCAAAGCTGAGATAGAGAAGCTGCGCACAGCCGGCTTCATCTACCCCATTTCCTATACCACTTGGGTTTCTAATCCTATTTCTGTGAATAAAAAATAGGGTACTGTTATCAACCCAAATGGCACTTCTTCGTTCGATTGCCGACAATTCATTATGTTGGTACACAAAAGGACATTTCAGGATTGAAGTTTGCCTAAACACTATAGATGGGCATGACATGGGATGCATTTACCTTTCAACCAGCTTGCCATTTTATTTTTCTATGTGTTGATTGTCATATGCGACTATCTCCACTGAAACTCGCGTACATACGCGACTATATCTATTGACAACCTGCGTACTGTGCGTGACTATTCTCATTGCAACCCGCATACAGATCTATATGCGGGTTTCCCTTAAAGAAAGTCACATGTCATACGCGGGTTGCCTATATCAATAGTCGCATACACATCCATTCGACATTAGAAAATATAAAACATTATTAATGCAAACTAGTTGATCCCTAATCATTAACCATCTCAACTATCTCAACCTCCTCAACCTTCGAAACTGCTCTATTTCCCAAAGTATAAATAGAGGCCTTGGGGAGGGCATTAATAGAAGGAATCTTGGAGAGAAAAGTTATGCTGGGGGTATATATTTAGAAGTCTTTGGAGCAGTAGAACTCAGAATCCTTTGGTTACAGAGGAGTCCTTGTCTCAGGCGTTGGGTTGTACACTTATCTCATTCACTGATTGTTAATAAAGAGAATTCTTCTTCCAACTTTGTGTTGAGTCTCTTTCATGTATCATGGTTGATGAATATATTTGATTAAGCACTATATATGTTGTTTATCTAACCTATTATATATACATGTATAATATTTTACTTGGAGAATTTTCTCTTTGCAGGTGAAGGAGGTGCGTCCCTGAAAGCTTTGGAGAGAAGCAGAGCAGGAGAAGACAAAGCTTGGACCAACCGTCGGTAATCAGGTGAGTCCAACATTTCTTCCTATTTCCTTTCTGTACTTTAAAGCTGATTGTTTTCAAGTTTTAGAAGTACGTTGGTAACCCCAGACCCTAGGTTACAAGGGTGTTTATTCCTGAACAACAGAACTGGCGACTCCGCTGGGGTGCTCAGACTGCTATGGGTTATTTTTGTAGATCAGTGCCGAGTCTTTGCCTTGATTCAGTGTGTGGTGTCTTGTCTTGGTTTATATTTGTAGTGGTGCTTTGAAGTCCTTGATAATTTTTCTTTTTTTGAAAAAATTAACTCCTTTATGGGGTTTTCTCTTGCACACAGTCGCGTACAGAGGTTTGCGTACGTGGGTTTCTCTTGTACACAGTCGTCTACAAGCCTGAGTAAGAAAATTTTTGGGTTAGGGTTTGCTTGTCCCTGTCCTTCTATAGACTTTGTCTTGCTGAGTGGCCTTCACTATGAGCATTGAACTATGAGTTTGATGACCTTGTTAGCCATACCTTGTGCTTTCTTGTAAGCCCTTGAGTTCTTATTGTTTGGATTGTATGTCTGTTAGCAACTTGAAGTGGATTTTCCTATTGGGTAATAGGTTTAAGTGCTGGTTGTCTGAATTAGTGATAAGGGTTCTATACACTGTATATTCCATTCTATTTTTGAATAGTATTGGTTTGTCACTTGCCTTTGTTTGTGTTCAGTGATTTCTATTTCATTGTGCCTTCCCAACGTACTTCATTTAATTGCAGAGCTGGTATCGTCAAACACCCTGCTTACTGCTTTCGATGGAAGGTCATTCTGTCCGCATGGTATCCTACTGGATTTTGAAATTAAGCTGGCAGGGAAATCAGTGTCTGTTGAGGTAGAGTTGATTGATGCACCTTTGGACTATAATTTTCTCTTGGGAAGAAGCTGGACTTATGCCATGTCTGCTATTGCATCGGCCGTCTTTCGAGTGGTAGTGTTTCCACACGAAAGGAAGTTGGTTACTGTTGACCAACTCAGTTTCACCTGAAAAGGCCCCATGGAGTCTAATGAGTCCACTGTGCCATTGGTTGATCAGGTTAAACCTGCTACAGAGAGCTTAGGGGCTGGAATGTATGCATCATTAATGGGTACATTCGATCTTCCAACTCTTATTAATTATATAGGTTCTACTAGTGTGGGAAAGTCCATTGCTACAGTTGTTGATAGGACTGATCCTTGCGTTCTCCCTACCCACCATGAACCTGAAGTGCCCCTATTGGCAGTGGAATTAGCTTATCAAGCTATCACACAAATCACTATTGATCCCATTCTGGTTCCACTCTTAGTCTTAGAGGAATTGGAAGAAGTCTATTTTCCTGCTTGGGCAGAAAACTCTTTGCATTCGACATATTGTTTAGATATGGTTTTACCTTTTGAAGAAGCCATTCTGGAAGCCATGTGCGGACGAGATAAGATCTATGAAGATCTTCATCATCGATCCTATTTTCTTCCAGAGCTAAGCAGGATAGAGAATCAAGAGTTTCATGTGAGACTGATGGATGATGTTGATACGCTCGTTAATCTCTTACCCAGGGAAGAAATGTTTGCTGAGGGGAATATGGAAAATATTTATGCTACCATCCCTATCAACATCTCTGTAAATCCTGATGTTGTGGAAAATATACATATCGGCGCAAACTACTCTCCTGAGGAGATTGCCATCTATACCGCCTTCTTTAAGGAATTCCGCGACGTTTTTTCCTGGTCATATGAGGAGATGCCAGGCATTGATCCATCTATAGTCAAGCACGAGATATGAACATACCCTGACACTAAACTTGTTCCAAAAAAGTTGAGACCTATTAACCTGCGTAAATCAGCGGCAGTGAAGGCTAAAGTGGAAAAACTCCTTAAACCCGGTTTTATTTATCCCATAGCTTTGACGGAATGGGTATCCAACCCTGTTCCTGTTATAAGAAGCAAGGGACCATACACATCTATACTGATTTCAAATATTTAAACAAAGCCTATCCTAAGGACAACTATCCCATGCCATTTATAGATCAAATTATTGATGCTTACGCAGGAAATGAGGTTTTTTTGTTTATGGATGGTTTCTTCAGATATAATCAAATTCAAATAAAACCGGAAGACCAACATAATACTGCTTTCATTTTTCCTTGGGGTACCTTCGTGTACAAAAAATTCCCTTTGTATTGAAAAATGCTGGGGAAACCTTTCAGCGAGCAATGAATTTTGCCTTTCAGGATATTAAATCCATTGTCGAACCTTACCTTGATGATCTGCCTACACATTCTCGTAAGATGATTGACCATCCAAATCACTTGCATTTGATATTTGAATGATGCAGATACTATAAAATTTGCTTGAATCCCCACAAGTGTGTGTTCTGTGTCAAGTCAGGGAGATTGATCAGATTCATTGTTTCTAATCGAGGCATTCAGGTGGATCCGTTAAAAGTTGAGGCCATTGTAAATCTTCCTCTTCCTCGTTCTATCAGGAAACTTCAGATCTTGCAGGGAAAGTCCAATTTTCTTCGACGTTTCATTGTAAACTATTCCAAGATTACTAAGGGCTTCATGCGCCTATTAAAACAGGACACCCCATTTGTATGGGACGAAACTGTACAACTCACATTCGAGGCATTGAAAAAAGCTTTGTTGTTGGCACCATTATTGTGTCCGCCAGATTACTCTTAGGATTTTATATTGTATCTGGCCACGTTTGAGTCGACCATTGGGGTAGTCCTAGTCCAGGAGGATGCTAAGCTCCAAGAGCATGTCATTTACTATCTTATCCATGCTTTAGCCGGACCTGAACTAAGGTACTCCCACATCGAGAAGTTGGCCTTAGCAACTGTTTATGCTGTTCAGAGGTTACGTCACTACATCTTACTAAGGACTACAATGGTAGTGGCAGATGTCAATCCTTTTCAATATGTTTTGTCCCGACGGATAGTTGGAGGAAAATTCAACAAATGGATAGTCATTCTCCAAGAGTCTGACTTGGATTTTTAGTTTGCCAAATCCAAAAAATCCTTAGTTTTTGCTAAGCTTATTGCAAAATTTCCAGTAGATGAAGACGTAGCTATTGAAGAAGACTCATTCCCAGATGAGTACATCTTTTTGATTTCCACCTCTGATCCATGGTATGGAGATATACTTATCTATCTCCAGACTTTGAAGTACCCTGCAGCTTTCTCGTGGGAAGAATGACGTAAACTATGCCTACATGCCAAGAACTACCTCATCATAGGAGATACTTTATACCGTAGAGGGGTAGATTTTGTTTTGTGTCAATGTTTGACCCACGAGGAAGTGGAGATTGTCCTAAATGATGCCCATAGTGGAGCATGTGGGGGTCATTTATCTGGGTTAGCAATGGCCCAAAAAATATTATGTGTCAGTTATTTCTGGCCCACAATATTTAAATATTGTGTGGAAGCAGTGAAGCGTTGTCATCCTTGCTAGCTTTATACCAGAAAAATGCGGTCACATCCCACTCTGTTATTCCTGTCGTCTCAATGGGCCTCTTCATGAAGTGGGGGATTGATTACATGACGTGTAACCTAGCCTCGATTGGAGGGCACAAATATATCATTGTCGCTATGGATTATTTTACAAAATGGGCAGAGGCAATGCCCACCTTTAGAGCTAATAGGGAAACTATAGCTTTTTTCGTGTTCAATCAAATTATAGCACGATTTGGTATACCCAAGGTGATTGTCACTGACCATGGCAGTCATTTTCAAAATAGCATGATGACGGAACTGACCACTATGCTAGGATTTAGACAATAACATTCATCCTCGTTCTATCCTCAAGCCAATGGTTAGGTCGAGGCTGTTAATAAAACTTTGAAAACTATCCTCAAATGTACTATTAATGTAGCCCATTCAAACTAGCATATCATGTTGTACCCTGCTCTTTGGGTGTATCAAACCAATGTAAAAATTGTTGCGGGTTTCCCCCCCTTCCAACTCGTCCATGGAGTGGAAGTTGTTACCCTAATTGAATGTGAAATCCCGTCTTTAAAAATTGCTATTCATGTGTTACCAGATATGACTGAGCTTGAAGAAAATCTATTACATTTAGCACACCTTGATGAACAGCGTAGAGATGTGCTGACAGCAAACCAAGCTCATAAAAATAGGGTCAAAAGGCAATATGATAAATCGGTCAAGCCTCGAATTTTCTCTGAGGGGGAACTCGTTTTGCTCTAGGACCAAGACAAGGAACCCCTAGGGGCAGGAAATTTCAGGTCTATGTGGTTAGGACCTTATATCATGTCGAAAGTATTAAAGAAAGGCACATATGAATTGATAGATTTCAATGGGAATAAGCTGGCTGAGCCTAGAAATGGGCTCTACCTGAAAAAGTACTATGCTTAGGCTTAGCACTTTTTCTTGTATTTTATTATATGTATTTTTATGTACGCTAGTTCGTCGGTTTGTGTTTTTTATACCATCTGCTGGTTGTTTCAGATGTCTTTCGAGAGGTTCGTAGGTTTCACTGATGGCACCATTCGCCACACTTGTAATCTAGCTTCAGCTGCATGGGTCATTTATTCACCCCCAGGACAATTAGTTGCCTCAGGAGGCTCTTGCTTAGGTCCTGCTTCTAATAATTTCGTTGAGTATAGGGCTGTCATTGAGCTTCTATGGGATGCTTTGTCACGTGGTATCACTTAGCTGGAAGTCCGACTAGACTCTCAACTAGTGGTTTCCCAGCTCAATCAGGCTTATCAGGTGCGAAATCCTATTCTATTGCGTCAATTTATGCCAGTTAGGTTATTGGAAAGAAATTTTGAGTTCATTACATTCAATCATATTCCAAGGAATCAAAATTCATTAACCGATGCATACGCTAATTACATCTTGGATTGGCATTTAACACATTTTCCATAAAAGTATATAGTAAACACATAAAAAACATTTGTAAATAAACTGGCAATATATGTGTGTGTGTGTGTGTGTGAATATTTGTTCATATAGATAGGTCGAGTCTCTGATCCTCAGATCTAGTCATAACTATATAATATACAAAAAAATACACAAAATATGGATCAAAGTCCATCAAATGCTCCTAGATCTAAGCTGGACCACCCTGGTCCCCTTGGTCTCCCTGCACTCTGGCTTCTTCAGCCTCCTCGACTTCAACAGCCTCAACAACATCTATGTATACCAATACTACTCTAGCTACCTACCTCAAAAGGTGTATCCAAACAGGTGGTACACCAACCATGAACTCTTGCATGATGGTTGGGATGTGCTCAATCTGTAAGGTGGGTACTCTCTGGGTAATCCTGGCCAGCTTCCCCTCAACAAACCTAACCATCACCTGGTCTTCTCCCAAGACAGGACGCACATACATGCGTGGATGTCCTTCAGGGTGGACTGGTCCAATATCTGCATTTTGACATTTTAAAAAGGATTAGAACTCTTATACATATGTATATATCTCTATATTTTAAAAATTCATAAAAAATTTACAAATTTGAAAATAAAAATTATCTAACTCTCCCAATGCTCGTCCTAGAGGGAGGACGACGTCTGGATCACCACGGAATTCCATTCCAGCATATGGAAACTGCTCAAGTGCTGGCAACTGTTGCAGCCACCAAAAGTATAAGTCATCATCATAGACACTCTGCACTGAGCCACCACCTCCCTGGCAGAGGAAGAAATCTCCCCATCTACTCAGCTAGGATGACGAGGAGAACGAACTGGAAAGGGTACTGCAGGGCTCAATCCCGACACTCTCTCAAAGAAGAAGGCTACTAGTATGCTAGAATATCCAAAATTATTCCTCCTGCCTCTCTTGTAGTGAGAAAGTTGTTTTTTCATAATCGGGATCACTCCCGAGCACCAGTCATATAGGCCCCCCTGCATACAATCCACTGCTAGTATCATATGGTTCCATGTTGCAAGGTGAAGTGAAGATGACCATGCAACCCTCATTATAGTAATTGTCAATACCTGTAGAGGAAGGTCATGTATGTGCACAATAGGGATGCAGCTACCCCTCTTTTGTGTGCCTGGTGCACAGTATATATCAATATAGTTCTGGACACTTAGAGGGTCACTGCTTCTGCCAGTGCCTTCCAAGTTTACCTAAACTCCTCATCATGATAGACCAGTAATGAAATAAACATCCTCTGAAGTAATCTCCAAGGACTCACCTTGAAGGTCAAACATGCCCAAGTCATGATCCCAATAATTTATCAAGAACTCTAAGAGGCGGACATTGGCCCACATAGGTGAGGTACAAAAAAACTTTAACAACCCACTTGAACATAAAACATTCACGGTGGGGGCATCTTGGAGTGATTCTTGGTCCATGTCTTCATGTTCATGCTCCCTCCACTCAAGCACCATCTCTCAACCTGGTAAACAAGCAATTGCAAATCTTTAGTTTCATATAAAATTTTGAAATTTTGACCCTATATGCTTCTTTTCCACCTCAAACAGCATACATGACTGCCTATTAAGGAAGGTCACGTATTGTATGTGACTGTGCTATGGGCAACCCACGTACAGAATGCATGTATGCGACTTTCACTATAGCAAACCTGCGTACACAGTGTTGCTTTGTTGAGGACACTTAAAAACATGAAATTCAGGCTTAATTTTGATAATTTCTTGGATCAAATTGAAGAGCATGGAGTGTAGTATTACCTGACACTTGCGGATTTGGAAATGGTCCATCGGATTGTCCACACCGAGCAATTGAAGGTAGAGGTGAAAACTTGTCCTTTATGGCTAAAAATCCAAATGGTGAGTTTTTATTTATGTTTTGAACTATTTATAGAAAATTTATTTTTCAAGTGGGTTTTTTTTCCTATAGTTCATAATTTATAAAACTAATACCATATCTTTTTTCCTTGTAACAGGTTTATCATCGTTTTAAGGTGTTTTTTGCTCATATAGGATGGTTTTTTGTCGTTTCACATGCATTATGCATTTATACCTACTCCATCTTAAACCTAGCAATTAACATTCTGACCATAGACTATGGTATTTTTAACCATTAGCTCCTTGTCTTTACCATTGTTCTTCTGTGGATAGGGCTTTCCTCTCATGAGTATCCCCATTTAGAACCTATTTTGTCTTTCAGTACTCATGCTGCAGCTATCTTATGTATAGGGGAATCTCTTTAGCTATTTTTCACGCCAAATTGAGCCTTATTTTGGTCTCTTTTTACAAGTTATCCCTTGATAGGACTCCCCACCCTTATGGAGTTTCTTTAGGCCCGGGTGTGACTCCTTAAAACATACTTGAATGTCGAGTTAACTTGTCCATTCAAGCTCGTTAAGAATACGTGAATGGGCATCCACATTGGTGGTAGGTTATCTCTTTCTCAGACCATGTGGAATAATATGAGAAAGGATCACTCTCTTTTCTTCGTAATTGAGAAGAGTATTCTCAGGTACAGGTTTATCACTTTTTCGGACCTGAGGGACTAAATTTATGGAAAAGGAACTCTCAGTATGAGCTTAGTTTTTTCTTTTTCATGCTCTAGACCTAAACATGAAAAAGATTCCGAGTGTACTTTATGTCTTTGTCCTGCTCGTTAAACACTAAGAACAAATCATCAAGTTTATTGTTGTAAGCTCCATTTCTCATAATCAAATGGATCTTTCTGAGTGATCTTGCTTTCCTTCACACTCGTAAAACTCAAGCTATATGCTGCTCTTGAAGGAGCATTGTGTAGGTGGTAATTTAACCTTTTTCGAACCACCCTGACTAAGTACAAAAAAGGTTCACCTTTTCCTCTACGGAAGTTAAGAGAGTTCTTATGTGGTATGTTTTATACTTTTCCAGCCTTAGGAGACTAAATTGGATGAAAAATCACCCTCCCTAGAGTCTTATTTGGAGTTTTTAGACTCTCTAAACATGAAAACACCAACTGAGCATGTACTAGTTCGAGCTCATAAAATCCATGAATCAGTGACACTATCAAGCATTATTCCCTCTTCTCTTCAAGATTTTCAAAAAATGAAGAGAGATCCGAGTTGACTTTCCTGAACTCGTTAAAATTTAATAGGGAAGGTAAGGAAGAAGTTTTCTTTTGATTCTCAATTAGTGGAAGCATGTCATCCTTGAACAAAGAACTCTCTTTTTTTTTCGATACTCATGTCTTAGTGTTCATTTTCAGTTCAGCTATTACTTTGAGTTTCTTACTCCTCCTCTTGTCATTTCTACCTGGGGAATATGATCATGTCTCCTGCATGGCAGATAAGTTTAGTTGTTCTATTTGTAAAGTTAAAAATATGCCTTGGGTCATCTCTATGTCGTGCTCACTGTTCAAGGACTTAACCCTGTGTCTGATCTATATCTTGATTCCATCATTGTCGTATCTGTTACTACTTCTGTCTCCCTTCCTTTACCCAGTTCCTAGTCACTCTTATGATCAGTTGGAGGATCTATTGCCTTCCTTATCATAGTATGGTTCTGCATCAGCACTTCCTAATGACGAAGACCTAGAGTTTTGACGATTGTACCTCAAGATTCACTCTCATTATTGGTGAATTCCTTTGCTTCAGTTGTTGATTATCACCTATTGATTGACAATCTATTGAATCCGCTCCATGTTCGACTTTAATAACACCTATTCACATGGATTGGATTGTACTGGTTCTTTGGGATTGTTTATGAAGACCTTAGTTTCCTATCTATGGACTAAGTTGTGCAAGATTATGTTATGGTTATTTACACAACTTCCATATCTTTGAAGACTCATCATTATTGTATATTGTGGCTTCGATCCACCTTTGTAATATATGTGGTCTTGTACCCGTACTATATGATGTATTCAAATATTGTAATGGAGCTAGTGTTCCAGTATATTGAACATAGCATCCTTAGATATGACTTTGTATATGGCATTATTATGTATTTGTTTTAGGTACTACCTCTGCTCCATTGGATTTCTGAGTTCTCCAAAGATGATGATTATAATGTATTTCGGCCATCACTTCCCTCTGACCTCACACATTAGGGGGCATTTGTTATCAACCCAAATGGCACTACTCCATCCGAGTGCCATTAATTTGTTATGTTGGTACACAAAAGGACATTTCAGGATTGAAGTTTTCTTAAACACTATAGATGGGCATGACATGGGATGCATTTACCTCTCAACCAGCTTGCCATTTTATTTTTATATGTGTTGATTGTCGTATGCGACTATCTCCACTTAAAATCACGTACATACATGACTATATCTGTTGACAACCTGCGTACTGTACATGACTATTCTCATTGCAACCCACATACCGATCTATACGTAGGTTTCCCTTAAAGCAAATCACATGTCATACGTAGGTTTCCTATATCAATAGTCGCGTACACATCCATTCGACATTAAAAAATATAAAACATGATTAATGCAGATTAGTTGAGCCCTAATCATTAACCATCTCAATTGTCTCAACCTCCTTAACCTTCGAAACTGCTCTATTTCCCAAAGTATAAATAGAGGCCTTAGGGAGGGCATTAATAGAAGTAGTCTTGGAGAGCAAATTTATGCTGGTGGTATATCTTTAGAACTCTTTGGAGCAGCATAACTTATAATCCTTTGGTTGTAGAGGAGTCCTTGTCTCAGGAGTTGGGTTGTACACTTATCTCATTCACTGATTGTTAATAAAGAGAATTATTCTTCCAACTTTGTGTTGAGCCTCTTTTATGTATCATGTTTGACGAATATATTTGATTAAGCACTATATATGTTTTTTATCTAACCTATTATATATACATGTATAAGATTGAAATTGGAGAATTTACTCTTTGCAGGTGAAGGAGGTGCATCCTTGATAGCTTTGGAGAGAAGCAGAGCGGGAGAAGACAAAGCTTGGACCAACCATCGGTAATCAGGCGAGTCCAACATTTCTTCCTATTTCCTTTCTGTACTTTAAGGCTGATTGTCTGCAAGTTTTAGAAGTACATTGGTAACCTCAGACCCTTGGTTACAAGGGTGTTTATTCATGAAAAACAAGTACCATCTGCATTTGCATAGAATTCCATGATCTCAATGGGGCGTGTCCCAAAGACAACTTCCCAACACCCTTCATCGATTAGATTATCGATGCATGCACCGGACATGAGGCCTTTTCCTTCATGGACAGATTTTCCAGATATAACCAAATCCAGATCCGGCAAGAAGATCGTTACAAGACCTCATTCACAACCCCATGGGGTACCTTCGCATATCGAGTCATGCCCTTTGGATTGAAAAACACTGGAGCCACCTTCCAGCACACCATGACATATTGTTTCCACGACCTAATTCACATCATCTTGGTCTACCTGGATGACCTTACCGCTCGATCACCAAAACAAGCACAACATATAGACGACTTGCGGCAAGTATTTTTACATTGTCACACATACAAAATTCACCTGAATCCCCTCAAGTACATTTTCTGTGTCCCAACAGGCCATCTACTCGGATTCATCGTATCCCACAAAGGGATAATGGTAGATCCCCTCAAAGTTCAGGCTATCCTTGATCTTCCTTCCCTAAAAACTCGATACCAACTACAGAGCCTCCAAGGCAAGGCCAACTTCCTTCGCCACTTTGTACCAGAGTATGCAACAAAAGCTTACGGATTCATTTGCCTGATCCACACAAAAATCCCCTTTGTTTGGGATCAACAAGCGCAAGAATCGTTTGATGCGCTCAAGCAAGCCCTGGCTTCTGCACCATTACTTTCAGCACCATATTTCACTCAAGACTTCATTCTCTATGTGTCAGCCTCAAACAACCCCATTGCTAGAGTCTTGGTCCAAGAATATGATGCTCGCCATGAGCATGTGATTTACTACATCAGTCAGAAGCTAACAAGACCCCCACTATGATATTCACCCGAGGAGAAATTGGCCCTCACCGTCATCTTCTCAGCTCAAAAGTTGCGCCACTACATCATCGCAAACCATACTCGTGTAGTGGTTGATTCAAACCCATTGCGGTACCTCTTAAGCCATCGCCTTCTACAAGGTCGAGCAGCTAAGTGGGTAGTCGTCCTCCAAGAATTCGACTTAGAGTTCGTTTCCCTAAAAAGCACAAAGGCACTCACGTTGGCGATGCTCATGACCAATATGCCCCCATTAACCACATCATCAGCCCCAAGGATGATCTCCTTGATGATTTCGTATTCATCATATCCACATATGACCCATGGTATGGGGACATCCTTGTTTATTTACGAACACAGAAGTTGCAGCACACTTAAACCATGAGGATAGGCGATGCATCTGACATCAAGCCATTCACCACTTACTGATTGGAGATGTTATGTATCGTCGGGGCATTGATACCATCCTATGTCATTTCCTCACCCGTGACAAGGTCGAGACCATCCTCAACGATTTTCATAGTGGAGCCTATGGTGGCCACCTTTCAGGCCTAGAAACCACCCAGAAGACTCTACCCGTCAGCTATTTCTGGCCTTCCATCTTTGCTGATTGCATAGAGGTAGTCAAGCATTGTCACAGCTATCAGCTCTTTGCCCCAAAAGCAAGAACCCCTCCAGCACCATTACACCCCGTAGTCACAGTCGAGCCCTTCTGAAAATGGGCAATCGACTTCATGACAATCAACCCTGTCTCAGCCAACGGTCATAAATACATCATTATGGCAGTCAATTACTTCACTAAATGGGCTGATGCCATGCACACATTTGATTGCAAAGCAGAAACAACAATGCGCTTCTTCTTTAACCATGCTATTTCACGATTTGGTGTTCCTAAACAATTAGTCTCAGAACATGGAGCACACTTTCAAGACGTCGTATGGGCTGAGTTGTCAACCATGTTGAAATTCGAACACCAGTACTCATCTTCCTACTACCCCCAGGGAAACGGCCAAGTTGAAGCAGTCAACAAAATCATCAAAAAAATTCTCCAAAGGATGGTGGGAAACTATAAAACCAATTGGAATCACATGCTATTCTCCGCCCTATGGGTTTATCACACATCCACAAAAACTACAACCGGTTTCACCCCTTTCCGCCTAGTACACGGCATGGAATCAATACTCCCTAGAGAGTGCCAAATCCCATCCCTCCTCCTCATGGTAGAACTCCTCCCTGATACTTCACCTTTAGAAGAACGACTCCTCCAACTCAAGGAAACCATAGAAGACCATTGAGTTTCCCTCCAAGCCATTGAAGCAACAAAAACATGGTCAAAGATCCACTATGACTCCCATGTCCACCCTCACATCTTCATCGAAGGCGATATGGTTCTAGTCTACGACCAACCGAATCATAAGTTAGGCAAAGGCAAGTTCAAGTCAATGTGGTATGGCCCATACATCATCCATTGTTGCCTCAGAAAAGGGGCATACACCCTTATTGACTCTGATGGACAACTCTTGGAGAACCCCCGCAATGAGCTCTACCTCAAGAGATTTTACACTTAACATCAACAATGAGTCGCTTTGTTTTCTTTTCTTGTTTTTCAATGTTTTTTTTTTAGCACAATTCAGGGGCAACAGCATCAGCTACTAATCCAAAGTCACCCGGAACCAGTTCGAGACACCTCTCACACCTCCGGTCTCAAATTTCCATCTTCTTATGAGATCATTGTCTCATGTTTAACAAACAAATTTAGGGACCGCTTCCCGAAAGTTACCTCAATTTATAAGCCACAACATGGCGATGCAAGTGTCTACGGACCTATACTTGTATCACTCTTTCCTACCGCTACTCATGCGGGTTTTCGGGCCACCGCCCATTAAGGAACATCATTTTTATTTTTGTAACATATAGTCGTCTACTCCATCCACCACACCTCATGCAAATCTCCGGACCATTGTTCGGAAAACAAATTATTTCCTTTTTTGCACATATTTGGCATATAATTGCCTCTAGACTTGCACTCACATCACATGTCGTCAAGTCCATCCACCACAACTCACACACAGATCTCCTGGCCTCTATTTGATAGACACCTCAGTTTGCGTGCCTTTGCCGCACCGACTCACGTGCCTCTGCCGCAATCTATCCCATGCATGTATTGGTATGTTTGAGAGCCACCTACTCCATCCATACTGTGCGGATGACCTTTGGACCACTGTCCATTGTCCCGACATGGGGCACCACCTATGCCACCACAATCAGTTGACCATATTGGAGTTTCATTGGAGTTTCGTTCAAGCTCTTTTCTGACTCCTAAAAACAATGAAAATATGGCCGAGTGTAGCTGCTTCCTTTCTTGCTCATTAAAGTATAGGAAAGGGCATATGCATCGTCTCGTTTACCTCCTTTTGTGGACTATGTAGACCATCAAATGAAAAGGACCACCTTGGCATATTCAAGCCAAGAGCATTCCTCTCTGTATACTTTTATGCTTTCTTGGGAAGAGGGGCTGCACTTTACGAAAAAGGTCACCATGGGTTGTCGTTAAGCTCTTTTTCATCCTTCTCATCAAGAAAAGATTGCTGAGCAAAATTGGTTTCATTCATACTCGTAAAAGTATCTGAATGACTGTCTAGTCAGTATAGGTTTAACCTTTTCCGGCCTGATTGGACTACTAACAGTAAAGAAGTCTCTCATCCCCTACAGGATGGGCAAGCTCTCCTATGTATACTTTTATCCTTTTTCAGGAACAGGAGACTACCAACAAAAAAAATCCCCCACTGGAGTCTTCTTTGTGCTTTCAAACTCTCTAAAATTGAAAGCACCATCGAGCATTTACTTTCTCGAGCTCACCAAAAATCCACGAGATCGTACCATAACGGTATCTCTAGACACCACCCCACATAAAACAGTTTGGCAGCATTCCCCCTTTGGGTTTCCTTTGTTTAGAGTACTCTACAGTGTGTCTTCATTGGATCCCATAAATATCAAAAGTGTCCACCTCCCTCAAGTATTTCCCATCTGCAGTGGCATTCCTGCTATTACAGCCATGATCCCATTCCCATGAGTCATTTTCATTTGCTACCTGGTCCACCTTGTCGTCATACTCTGAACAAAGGAATTTTGAGTCTACTAGACTCCCCCTACCCCTGTTCAACACTTTCCCTCCCCACCCCCCCATTCAGTGGGTCAGTCCGTATATTTTCTCACATCTTTCAGTTATCTCCCTCGCACTTCTGGTCAAGGAAACACCATTGCCTTGACCTAGGGCAGGTCTCCCTTTGTTGACGACAACACACATATTCCAGAGGATAGACCCAGAGGTCCCTGTATCTTGGTTTCATCAACCTCATTGATGAGTTCCTTGGACCACTTGAGAGGAGTCCTTAGTGCCTCTCAGGATGGTTGTTTCTCACGTGCTCGACTCCAGCTACATCATTGCACCATTGAGATTCGTACAGGGTATTGGTCCATGAAGTGTTTGGTCGAAGACCCCAGATGCCACTTGACTCCAGTACATTGATTCAAGGGACCTAAACAAGTTATGTCCCTTGTGATTTTTGGGTTTCATTAGAGACAATGTTCAGAAGCCCCAACAGTGCTTTTATATAGATTCATGATTGATGCAGCATACTTGTACCACAGAGACTCTAACTCTCAATCAGCGAGTCCATACATCTATGTACTATCCTAGATCTAGCAGGTCGATAGTCATGAAGATATAGCATTCCATGAGATTTCCATGGGTCCAATATAGCAGTTCTTCAGACTAGTATTGTATCCAGCCTCTAATGGAAGCAACCATTATTGTATCATTAGTTGTATATGATCGGCTCTTGTATTCTAGAGCATAGATCACATTATTCTTTTGACATTTTCATGAGCATGGGGATGCCCACCTTGTCCAAATACATGTCACACATTATTTGTATCTCACCCATTGATGGGAACCATATTAATACAAAAACCAAAAGCCACCATGCCCCAGCCCCGAAAGCACCATGTCTCCACAGCAAATCCTATGATGTCCGTCAGCCATACGATGAGCTCCTACCCTCACACATCAGGGGGAAATCTGTCAACCTGAAAAATCCCTCACTCAGCTGTACATGGCCTGCACCACCCAAGGACACTAATGGATGACCTTTGTATCACCCCATTAGATCCCCACACCCTAAAAAAGGCTTAAAAATGAGTAAAAGGGCTTAAAAACCCCAAAAAGGAGCATAAATAACTCTCCTAGGGGATAAAGCCTCCAAAAAGGGGCTAAAACCCCTAAAAGGAGCTAAAGTTAGGGTGGAAGGGGCTAAAATCCCAAAAAAGGGTCTAAAGCCCTGACCAAGGGCTTAGAACCCTAAAAAAGATATAAAAGGAGGGGTGGGGGTCACTCTCAAAACACTCTTCTCTTTGCATACTGTTATGCTGCCCGTGGATGCCTCGAGACCCTTTGTCTCTCAAGCCACCCACATCCCTCCTCTCATCCATTCATCCTCCCATTGAGCCATAGCTCCTCCATAGCCAAGAGAGAGAGAGAGAGAGAGGTGCTTCTTCTAGCCAGGGCATGGTGGCCCATTGCACCAAAGAGAAGGTATACCATTGTTTTTTCATGTATTTGCTTTAGTAGCTTAGTTGTTTTCTAACCCATATTTGCTTGCAGGTTTGTTTCTTAACTTGTTTTGTAGGTTTTTTGTTTCTAATAGTTGTTTGTAAGTAGCTGGAGCCAAGCACTAACATTGTTTGCAGAGGGGCTTCCGGCCATTTCTTATCTTTCTGTTCTTTCTTGATTTCTATCCATTTATTTTCTACTTTTCCATACAGGAACCAACCCTTCCTTCCTATAGATGGAAGGGAGCCATTCCTGCCCTGTAGCAAGGGAGAAATCCCTGCTACATGGTCTACTTTAACGAAATCAGGTTTGTATGGAAATAGGTATGCTGACACGACATTGTGTGCTATTTTTAAGGGTTCTTTTTCATTGATTAATTTCTATTGTAAATTCAAAATTTTCATGTATGCAATGTCCTAGGTTGAATGTAATGTATGAGTACATTAATTGTATCATCCTTTTGCAATCCAAGCTTCTAAAAATAATATAGAGATAGCACATGAAGTAAAGAACAAGAAAATATTTTCTTTAGACACCATTGTGGCTATCACGTACCCCAGTTCCAGTAACATTTTATGTTTAAGAAGACATTATATTTTATTTTTATTGTCAAGTTTGAGACTATTGCCCATGTGGGGTAAAGGATTTCTATAATTAATTATGCAAAATATTTTATTATTAATAAATAAAAGATGAGACAAATAGCCTAAGGAGGTTGTTGAAAGAGTGTCCATTGACCCACTAGGAGGAATAGACTTGGGTGAGACAAACTGACACATGGAAACATCCTCAACCACTTCTAGCTAATGTATGGGGAAACTTCCCTAATTTTGTGGTCATGTTCCCCAAGAAAGTGGAACAAGAGCAGGTGGCTCATTAAGTGAAAAACTAACCAAAAGACCTAGGGGTGCATATATTTACCCATCGAATTCAACAGGAGGATGTTCAATGATTACCTTGTGAAATTTCTGAATCTGAGAAATGTCTACAAGAGATTCGATGAGGGGAAAGGAAGAAGTGGTTTGAGTGTTAAGAATGTTTTTAGAACTAGTGCATCTTGCTAGCTGAGTTCTTTACTACAGGGGGGTAGAAGTACTTCTGCTAAGTAATTCTGTGGAGTTGCAGGGGTACTAAATCCCATTACCTCACATAGTGCTTTCATTCTGATGGTTCAGTGGATAGGCTAGAGGGTCCTAAGACTAGCAGTTGAGATATCTTCAAGAATAGGTTGGGTGGAACGGGCTCCTTGGGCTGTTTGTTTCCTCTAAAAGTTATCAGGTTCCAATGTGTTATTTTATTTTATTTCTATGCAAGTAAATGTACTGGAATGAAAGTAGTCAAGATTAGTTTTATTTCTTAGATACTTGCAGCTGCAATTAAACAGTTTAAGTCTGCATGTTATTCAGGAAATTATTTGCACTTGTTTAACTGAACAAATGAACTTAGAATTAGATAAGATGGATTAAATAAAATCCCTTTCTATATTTTTCCACTCATCGTTAAATGAAGTACTCTAGTACAGAAGGTTCGTTTAGAGGTAAATAGGAATGAATTATACTTGAGTAAGATGATATGAATCTGCTCTAACTTTAGAAGCTTTTAGTGTTATTTTGTTAGGTCTCTTAATAATACTTTATCTAGAAATTTTTCTTTTATATAAAACCCTTTAATGATGTTATAGAGGGTCTATTACTCTAATATAAATCAACTATTACTTATACAGGGTCTATCTGCTCTAATATAAATCAACTATTACTTATACAAAAAATTACCGAAGTTAAAAGATAACCTATATAATCTAGCGATTTATTTCAAAAAAATTAAACCCTAAGATATTTATCTATAGTACCACAAGAACTAAAAGGATATTATGGCCTTTTTATTTCTGCATTATAGTCTAAACTATAATTTCCAATGCTATTGGATAAAATATAAAACCCTAATATAATCACAGTTTTTATAAAATAATTTTCAACAAAAAACATTAAAAAAACTTTCTACCAAAATTATTACCCTACACTTTCGATTTACCGAATATGGAACAGACTGCTAAACAAAGAATCACACAAGAGCTTTAAGCCTTGTTTGTTTGTAAATAAAATATTTAAAATCAACTTTACATCCAAACAGTCACCACGTGATTTTACAAAACCAGTGCATCAATAAAATTCGTATTCACGAAAGAGCCTTTTTGGCCGAGTAGGTTTCCAAATCAAGTAATTACAACAACAATTTACCCTATCATCTTACTTGAGCCATAGCTCTTTGAAAAAAAACCTCAAGGGTTATAAAACAACAATGGCCATACGACCTCCTCCTCCATCCTTAATCGAATTCAAAAACTATCTTCTAATACATTAAAAATGAACCCCATGATAAGAAGCAGTGAGCACCATCGACTTCACTGCAAACGCAACATTCAAGGGCACCCCAGGGATAGAACCAAGGATTATTGAGCCTATGGAACCTAAACCATTCAACTTCAAACCGAATGCTTTCATTGTTGACTGTGTGTGGTAGAGTATTCACCTACAACAACATGCATTTCGAACTGATAGTGTTTGACTTCGTTCTGATGGGTAAGTAGAAGAACCATAAATTTTTAATAGAGGTTTTAGAAACCTTTTTACCTAAACCTTTTTGTGTGGATGCCATGAACCAACTTGGAAAAATGAAACAAAGGTAAAGAACTGAACATTCAACGCTGTTAACTCCCAGGAAAAACCAACATCACCACTATGAGAGCGTTGAACAAACAAGAACAAGTTTGAGCCAAGATCTTCTCACTTTCTAACATCGCGAGCTCTCAAAGGGTGACAATTATTGCAGTGTTGGCGATGAATCATAATGGTGAACCTGCCATTACCACAGCCAAGGTAAAAGTATGACATTTGTTGTAGAATCAAAAGAGGCCGAGGGCCTATCGGCTCTTCCTTTCATCCCTCAAACAACAAATGAAGACAATTAGTGTTGAAGGAAACACGTTTAATGTTTTATGCTTAGGGTTTAACACCAACCCTTCTCCCAACAACCAGCTAACACGTGGAATCCACTAGATGATAAATTCTTTGGGTATTTTTTACTATAGCCTGAACGTGCACTACAAAACCCTATAGAGTTTGTAAATTTAACACTATTACTTGGGATAGTGATTTAATAAATTATTGCATACATGATATAGCTTGAAAGCTAGTTAATGGTGTTTATACTATGTGTTTTGGAGTTTTTACTTAGTAATAAATGTTAATTTTATGCATTGTTTATACCTAGATGAGTTTAGTTGTTATGCATCAATTATATGTTTAGGTTAGAATATATACTATGCATCGAATATATATACCTACGGTAGGTTTCTCTCATTGAAGTTAGTATCTAACTATTACATAAAAGAAATGATGATGATAATTTTAGGACTTAAGAAAAGTTCTATTTTTACATAGTAAATTGCATAGTCATACACAATTTGGACTTTTATTCGGGCCTTTGGTTTGACAAACAAATAAATTGATTAAGTGATGGTATATAATTGTAAAAGATAAGCCTAGGTTTTCTCCCACTTTGATAAACTAGACAATGAAAAGAGTCAAAGGTTTTTCTTACTAACTTACTATTCAGTCTTCAAAGCTTTAATATCTTGCATTCTAATATGGAAGAAAAGTTACCTGTAAATCCTGTACATTTATTGAATCTGCATTAGCTTTGAAAAATCTAAGTAATCCTCGAGCAGAGCTCAAGCCCCTTCAATAAGACAAGAAAACCACTATCATAATCATGCACATGTTGTAAATTAAACAATCGCTCTAAATTCATTAAGTCTCTAAGTCTTTAACTTTCAATACTGAAAGAAAATCAACAACAGAATGAATGCTCTCAATAGCAAATGTAGTTTAAGTTAGTAAGTAATTCTGTAGTCTCTAGTTATAGTTAGTCAATAATATTAACTGTTAAGTTTCTCTTATTGTCACATCTTGTAATCTATCTAAAGATATTTGTTAAACAAACATTTTTTGGGCTATGACTTAGCATTAAATGTCACATAGAAAAAATTCAAAATTTTGTGATTTTTGGAGTGTTACAGTGGCATGATCAGGAATTTGTATATCCTTAAGGGCTTGTATATGTATTTTCAATTGATAGTATTGGATTTGAATCTGATGTATATGCAATATTTTAAAAATCTCCCAATCAACATTTTTGGTAAAAATCATCTCAACCCCTTTATTATTGATATATCCTCAACACTTACCCTAATATTTACCTCCCTAGTGGAATACTCTCCATTTTATTGTTTTCCCTCTGCAGCTTGGATGTGAAGCAAAGTTGTCCCTCTTAGAGAAAAAATTATTTCTTTTCATCATTAGGTGTCTTTTGCATCCAGGTGTCAATTGTCTTTTTCATGTAAGTCACTAATTGTCCTTTTGCATGTAGATGTTAGGTTCCCTTTTCATGTTGGTTAGATAAAAATTAAATAAGATAAATTAATGATTAATCGCATAAAGGAATTATTCCAATAATAAATATTAATTCCCATGGGGTGTTCATGTTTAATTTTGTTGAGGAAAAGTGGCACCTCTTTTATATAATCCGTGTTCCTTTTCCTTGTGTCAATCCATGGCCCCTCTTTGTGTTATTGATTTGTAAATTGTCATGGATATTCCATTTAACAATTTGTCACACCATATCTTAAATTATATTGCAAATACCATGAGGTTATGATATTGCAAATACCATGAGGTCTACGATTACTAACTACAACAGTCTTCTTCTTCATTTAATCTATTTTGAAATCCCAAATATCCTTTTCTTTCTTCATCGATGGAACAACGTTTAGTTGCAATGGGAATGGAACCCATATATTTCCTTGTAGCTCAATTTTTATCATCTCTTAATAGTTGTGCATAAGTAGGGATAAGGTTTTCCCTTCCCTATCTGTTGATTAGGGGTTGGATTTTGGAGCCTCTAAAATATTCTCAAAATTTCACAATCAATTAGCTCATGTGTCTACTTAATATTCTAGTGATAATTCCTCTCTTACAATACTTCCCCCACAATTATTCACATTCAATATTAAGTAAATACACATTCATGTATGGGTTTTCCTTAGCATTCATATAGCAACCCTATAAGAATATTATTGGTTTTCCTTGTTAGTAGCTACTAGTAGTTTGCAATTTACCTAGATAGTTATCGTATGATAGGAACTATATCTAAGGATATCAACCAAATAGAATGGTGAAAATCCTAGTTCATAAGACTTAGGTCTAGATAAGAACATGTTGAGATTTGCTACAAGAAGCTTGAAATGATAATGCATGCATGGCCATATAAAGGAGATTGCAACAAAAATTTCATGTTTGATATTTTTATACAATAATGGAATTGAGGCAAGGATCAATTGTAGTGGTATTTAATTTTGTGAGTTGAAAGAGGCCAGGAACCTTGAGACACCTTAGTGAAATAATATTATTGTGTACCATATTAGTCTTAAAACATAGTAGAACACCACATTATTGATCCCATATCTAGTGTAATGGGTACAATAATGCTCATATGGAGGAATATAAATGTTCATTGGCATGTAATTATGACATTCCCCCCTTATTTGACTAATAGGTTCTTTGAATGTTCAAGGTGGTCAAATCACTTCCATGCTTCTGCTAACATTGTTGGATCAATTGCAACAATAACACATTAGTTCTTGAGTTCATTGAGATGCTATGCATGCCATTGTTTCTTCCACTTAGACCAATAGGAACACCATTTATAACTATGAATTGTGACTATATTGTTTAAAACTATCAGGAAAATAGAAGCATAGTGGGAAAGATTATAGAAATTCAAGAACCTAATGTTTCATGTACTTATTACCCTAATTTATTCTCATGGGATTTCCATTTGATTCTCATATTTGATATTGAAAGTATTCAACTCTTAAAACGTGGTATTATGAAAAAACATATAAACAACTTAAAACAACCTATCTCATGTACAAAATGGTTTTTTGAAGCATAATTTATGGTATGCCATCCTTGAAATATTCTAGCAACTCCCTAAGAGACTATGCACCTTTTGCATGATTAGGTCAAGTACTGAAGCCTCTCAAACTTAGGACCATGGATGGTGTTCCTATATAAAACATTCCCAAACACAAATGTAGGGGATTCATATCTCAATTTAGATGCCTGGTTGGTTGTTATGCCCTATTGACATATTCACCAAGTGTTCCCTGAACGCCTTTAGGAGGCAACCACAACTCACCATAAAATGATGATTGTTCCTCATAGTGATGAACCATTGACTTTTTTGGGCTCATGAAAATGGATTCCAGCTAATGGAACCTCTCTCCCATGATTCCATCACAGGAATATTATATTGTTCATTGATCTCAGGAAATAGGCTTTTTCTCAGTAAGTGACTATGCATTTTTGCATGATTCAGTCAAGTACTGAAATGAATCAAAATTTGGACCATGAGTGGTGTGCCCATGTTGAACATGGCCAAACACACATGCATGAGCTTATAGAACTCAATTCCAATGCCCAATTCAATTTTTATTCCCTGATGACAAATTCCAGTGTCCCTAATAGGATTTAGGAGGTGACCTACAACTCGCCATAAAATGATGATCGTGCCTTGGATCAGTGAACCATCAAATCCATTTAGATCATGGCAATGATTTCTATATAGTGAACCTCTCTAATCTGGGTCCATCACCCAGTGCTTCTCTTGTTCATTGATATCAGGAACTAGGATTTTTCTCAATAAGTGACTATGCATTTTTTGCAGGATTAGGTCAAATACTAAAACCCCTCGACCTTGAGACCATGGGTGGTGTTCCCATGTTGAACATAACAAAACACAAGTAAGATTTTATGAAACTCAATTTTAATGTTCGGTTTAATTTTTATTCCCTAATGACAGATTCACCAAGTTTCCTTGAAAGGATTTAGGAGGCAACTTGTAACTCGCAATAAAATTTTGATCATGCCTTAGATCAACAAACCATTGAATATATTGGGATCATGAAAATGAATTCCATCTAGGGGCACCTCTATCCCATGGTTCCATTGCCTGATGCTCATCGTGTACATTAAACTCAAGAACAATGTTTTTGCTCAATAAGTTACCACACATTTTTTTGCATGATTAGGTCAAGTAATGAAACCCATTAACCTTGGGACCATGGTTGGTGAACCCACATAAAACATCCCCAAACACACATGCAAGAGATTATGGAACTCAATTTCGATTCCCAGTTTGATTTTTATGCCCTAATGACAGATTCACCAAGTGTCCCAGAAAGCATTTAAGTGGTGACCTTCAAATTTCCATAAAATGATGATTGTGCCTCATATTGATGAGCTATAAATTATGGCTTGTGACAATGCATTTAATCTAGGGGAACCTCTCTCCCATGAGTCTATCACCCAGTTCTCATCTTGTTCACTGATCTCAAAACTATGGTAAATTTTCTTGGTAAGTGACTATGCATTTTTTTGCATGATTAGTTCAAGTAATAAAATACATCAACCTTGAGACCATGGGTTGTGTTCCCATGTTAAAAATTATCAAATACACATGCAGGATCTTACGAAACCCAATTCCTATGCCTGGTTCAATTTTTATTCCCTAATGATAGATTCACCAAGTGTCCCTAGAAGGATTTAGAAGGTGATTTTCAACTTGCCATAAAGTGATGACCATGCCTAGCATCGATGAATTTTTATCTCCATCGGTCTCATGAAAATTCAGTCAATCTATGGATACCTCTCTCCCATGGTTCAACCACCTGGTGCTAATATTTTTCATTGATATCAAGAACTAGGGTTTTTCTCAGTAAGTGACTATGCATGACATTACATGACCAAACATAGATGCATGACATTACAAGAATCAATTCTTATTCTTGGTTCAATATTTATGCACTAATGACAGAATCACCAAGTGTTCCTAAAAGGATATAGGAGGCGGCCTGCAACTCGCCCTAAAAATATGAGCATGCCTCAGATTGGACAACCATCAACTCTATTAGAATTGCAGCGATGAATTCTAGCTAGGGTCACCTATCTCCCATGGTTCCATCACCTGGTGCTCATTTTTTCATTCATCTCAAGAACTAAGGTTTTTTCTAGTAAGTAAATATGTTTTTTTTGTATGATTATTTCAACTACTAAAAAACCTCGACCTTGAGAGCATGGAATGGTGTTCCCATGTTTAACATACCCAAACACACATGTAGTATCTTACAAAACTCAATTTCAATTTCCAGTTCAATTTTTATGCCCTAATGATAGATTCACCAAGTGTCCCTCAAAGGGTTTAGGAGGCTACTTGCAACTTGACATAAATTGATGACCATGCCTCAAATCGATGAACTGTCAAATCCATTGGGATCAAGAAAAATCATTCCATCTAGAGGTACCTCTCTTCCATGGGCTCATTTCTTGATGCTCATATTGTAGATAGTTTTTTGCTCAGTAAGTTATCGTGCATTTTTTGCATGATTAGGTAAAGTATTGAAACCCCTCAACCTTGAGACCATGGGTAGTGTTCCCATACAAAACATTCTCAAACACATGTGCAGGAGCACATGGAACTCAATTCCAATGCCCGATTCGATTTGTATGTCCTAATGACAAACTCACTAGGTGTCCCTCAAAGGCTTTAGAAGGTGACATGGAACTTTCCATAAAATGATGAGAGCGCCTAATATAGGTGAACATCAAATCCATTGGGATTGTGAAAATTCATTCAATCTAGGGGAACCTATCTCCCATGGGTCCATCACCTACTACTTGGCTTGTTCATTCATACCAAAACTATGGTTTTTCTCACTAACCGACTATGCATTTTTTGCATGATTAGTTCGAGTATTGAAAACCATCATTTGACCATGATCTAGAAATGATAGGATATTTTACTTTAAGGCATAACAATAAAATTTAAATAGAACATACATACATCAATGTGAAAGATAAGCATGGATTGCAACCATGAAATTGAATAAAATAACTTGGTAACAAAGTTCAACTTTAGAATTCTTATGTCTCCGAGTCTACTTTCAGTGCGACCGATATATTAATTATTAAAATGGAATAAATATTTACAATAATTACATGGAGAATGCATGAGTCTAGCCTCAAATAATACAAAGACTAAACACCAATGCAACACAACAATCGTTCTTATGAAACACAATATATTCAAGCACTAGAAAATCCATCCTCTATCTAATTGTCTCTCTGTGATCCTTCTCTATTTTTTCTACTTATATGCTAATCATTTCTACGCTTGGAATCCCCTCTCCCTTTAACCAATCTTATCTGTAGCTATTAAATAGAAGGATTTGACCAGTAGAGAACCATGGATAAAGTGCCAAAATTGGAACAAAATCAATGTTAATGCCCAAGATGTCCCGAAGGATAAGAATACATGCCCAAATCAAGAGTAAAATGGCATGAAATGAGGATCAAATCCAAATAACCTCGTCCAAAAATCTCTGCAAATATGGAAAATCAAATCCATAGTCGAAATCTCAAGATTAAACGAGAACCATTGATAAAATATATTGTTGAGTGATCTGGGACGTCAATATGCAATGTTCTTACTAGCTTCGATGTCAACTTTCCTATCACTATTTTCTTAATCTGACTGTCCAATTTAGACTTACTTGAACTAACTGTCCAATCTCAACTTTCTGCTATCAACTGTCGTCAACTTTTCTATGCCAACTTCAAATGTTGATAGTCAGCATTGTCAATCCAATCGTCAAACAAATCCCCTCTAACTCCTAAATCCATACTATCGACATTGTAGTTCAGCATTTGACACTACTAACCAATAGTCAACAACATACATGCCAACTTTTGACTCACAATTGTTCCAAGTTCAAAGCTTGAAAATGACATAACTTTCACTTATGAAGTTCAATTTTGACAAAATGGGTATTGTCAAAAATATCTCAATGAGCTCTATAAAATTGTAAACTTTCCTTAATCATTTGAAGAATAAAAAATTTGGTCAAATGGGATATCCTCCTAGATCAAACCTCCCCACTAAAATATTTTGGATGACCAAAATCCTTTTTTGATTTAACATCTAAGTGAGGTTATATTTCCCTCACCTTTTCGGACTCTATCCATTGTTATTTTTTTGGATGCCTTTATTTAATACCCACACAAAGGTATTCCACATCTCCCCTTCCTGAAGTCCGTACTCTTATTCCAAGAATGATGTCTTCCTGCAACTCATCAAGGTATTTAGGTGAAAAGTCATCAACAGATGGAACATGGACATCCTCTTATTGATCCATGATAATTGGAGGCTCATAAATTTTCAAAGTGTCCACATTTACAATGGAATACATCTTCATGTATGGGGGTAAATATAACCAGAAAGCATTATTACCAGATTTTTCCAAAATTGTGAAGGGTCCATATCACAGTGGTTTAATCTTTTTACCTTCACCTTGAATTCTATATTTGTTGATATGAAGCCAAAATTGATAACCTACATGGAAATAATGATCCACTCGATGCCGGTCATGCCTAGACTTGTATTTGACTTGGACTTTTTACAACTACTCTTGAACTACATGGTGAATCAATTGGATATGTTGAATGAACTTTAAGGCCTTGTCTGCATCAATCTATCCATTTTCAATAGAATATTTCCCATAAACAAAGTCTAAAGGATACTTTGGAAAATAACTAAAACACGTCTCAAAATGATAACAGATCGGTCTTCAAACCTTCATAAGGATGTCTCATGGAAAAACCACTAGCATCTATTTTGATCTCAAACGGCTACAATAACTTTGACAACACTAGAACAGGTGCGGTGATGATATTTTCCCTACTGAAAACATTTATGAACATTGGTCAATGAATGTAATGACATTGCAATGGAGGAAATACTTGCAATGAACTTTCTCCAATATTGGACTACACTAAGAAAGCTCCTAACCTTTGTGACTGCTTTTTTCCTTTGCCAATTTACAATGACTTGAATCTTGGCATGATCTACTTTTAGTTGGTATCCACCAATAATATGGCCTAAGTACACTAAATATGTTTTAGTAAATTCACATTTTGACATATTTACATACAATGTTTCCCTCAATATATCAAGCACCTTTCTCACATGAAAAACATGTTCTTCCCAAGTGATACTAAAAACAAGAATATCATCCAAGTAGACTATGAAAAAATCATCAATGAAGGGTCAAAAAACATCATGTATCACCCTCATGAAAGTATATGGGGTATTACACATCCCAAAAGGCATAACCAACCACCCATGTAATCCATGTTTTGTCTTAAAAGCAGTATTCCATACATAATTTTTAGAAATTATAATCTGATGGTAATTTCTACGCAAGTCTATATGTGGAAGTGGATACATGTTCTTTACCATGACCTTGTTCAAATCTCAATAATTGATGCACATTATCCAATATCCATCCTTCTTTCACACCAAAATGATTGGTGAACCACACAGTTAAGGCCCAGTCTAATGATCCCCCTTCCAATCAGGTCTTGAATCCTTTTCTTGATATCTTCATTCTTCATCACAGACATATGGTACTGTTGACGCCTGTAAAATCATAGGTAACAACAGCTTTTTGGCGCTAGAAGGAGGGAATCCAGTGCATGGCTGGATGAGGAAACCCATTTCCTCAAAATTATTCCACCAGTAACAGTTCTAAGAGTAGTTTGTTTCCCAATCCAAATCCGGAAGAAAAGGGTAAAGAGCATCTGTATTCTGTCGATAACAAAGTAGTCAATGATCTGAGAAGATTTACTAGGGCATATGTGAACAATATTGGAGGATTACCAATTATTCCTGTCTTACCCAGAAGAGAATATTGGAAGAAAGACCACCCTATATTGGAAGACGCGATGTTGGTTGAATATTTTGAAGAACTGGTAGAAACAACCTTACAGGAAGTTGTTCAACCTCTGAATCAGTTGGACCCAGATACACCTTACTGTTCACCTATTCATACCCCTGTTCATTCACCACCTCATTCTCCACCCAGAATCATGGATAATGTAAACGCAAATCAGCCACCCAACCTACCAAATCCACCACCTTATTGGAGGGCTAGATCACCATTAAACCTAAAACCTCCTTTGCGTGACTTACCTTAGGCTTTTGAGAAAATGTTGTTAAATTTGACCCAATTGAAAAGATTTTGGTAGATGATCATTTGCAAATATTTTACTTGGATATAGAAGGACTACGAGCTGGAGAACATGAAGATGTAGTCTGTAGATTGTTTCCACATACCCTGAAAGGAGCAGCGGCCTCATGGTATTTTGCTCTGCCTGCAAACTCAATCACAGACTGGGACACATTTGAAAGAATATTTAGGAGTAAATATGCTGTCCAGAAAACTCATGCAGCTCTAATGAAAGGGTTATTCGCTTTAAAGAAAAAAAGAAAAGAAAAAGTGCATATTTTCACTCAAAGGTTTGCTGCTTATCTTAAAAAAATTTCTGTTGTTGATAAGCCCTCTGATAAAGTTCTGATTGAATACTATACTTCAGCTCTAGGGCCTGAATTGGCCATGTTTTCCAAGATGTCAGTAAAACCTACATTATTAGAAACTTATGAAGAAGTTGAGAGGGTAGAGGCTGAGAAGGATAGCATAGAAGATTATCCTATGCAATCGGAAGAAAAAACTTTTGGTAAGAAATCTTTATTGCTGACTAAGGATGAGCAGTCACATGACTTTGAAGGGATGTTGAAGATGATGTAGAAGCTTTCCAACAGAGTAATAGATTTGGAAAAAGAAAAGGAAGGTCAGAAATCTTATAAGCCTTACTATGAAAGGAGAGAATATAACAATCAATATAAACCTCCTCCACACAGTCCTGCATCAACGAATTTAACTGAGGTAGGTATGGATAATTTTTGCACCTTTCATCAGTAGCCTCATTCTGAAAAAAAATTGCCCTCAATAGATCAATTCGATGACATTAGTAATGAATTAGCTATTGGAGTCTAAACTAACAGAATATGATGAGTAGGAAGAGGATGATTTAGTTTTATGGGACTGTGTCTCACTATTTGATACAAAAGAGGAAGGTTCACTGAAACAGGAAGAAACATCAGAAACAAATGTGACAACAAGGAGTCAAGGTTTGTTAAATAAAGACAATTTGATACTTCTGAATGTTAAGAAATTTCAGGAGAATATGAAGAAAATACAGAAGAACAACACAGATGATAAAATACCTGAATTTACCATTACCAATCAAGATCCAAAACAAGTCAACATGTTGGTTAAGCCTATTGAAGACAAAGTTGATAATGTAAAGGAAAATCTCAAAGCACCTGAGATGGGGTACGATATTGTGGAGGACATTAAAAGGGCTAAGGAAAATATTTCTTTATTTGAAATGTGTAATGTACCTCAATAGAAAGAAAGATTGTTAAAAGCACTTGAAGTACCAAACAAAGAGCTTCCCACTAACAACCAACCTATAGAAGAAATTGTTGAAGCAAGTGTGGGAGGTAAGGCTAGGATCAAAACCCCACCATTCCTTTTGACTTTTGATATTTTAAACCATAATGTGCACAATTGTTTAGTAGACTAATGGTCAGTAGTCAATGTTATGCCATTGTCAGTTTGCAAGAAGATCAATGGACAACCTAAACCAACTACCTGGCAGGTTACTCAACTAGAAAGGACCAATGTGAAAGTAGTTGGGGAAATGGAAGATGTTCTGATTCACTTATATGAAAATGAAAATATATGTCATTACATTGATATTGTAGTAGAAGACATACCTGATGTTTATGGACTTGTTTTGAATCGATACTGGTCAGCAAGGCTAAATGGGTATTTCACATCAGACTGGTCACATCTGTGGTTGCCTCATAAGGGAAGTCCAAATCAGATAAAAATATTAAGAGAGCTCCATGTGAAGCATAATGTTACTCAATTGGAAGAAAAAAATTAACCAGAGAATTATGTGTTGGGAAATTATCTAATTGAGCTAGAACCGGGAAACTACCAAGCGAAAGAAGCTAGAAGTACACCAGACACCCAGCCCGATCTCATTCAATTTTCATGGGCTGATGAGATTGATTGTAAAATAGTAAATATAGTTTCAGATATAGTTTTTAATTCGAGACTAGTAGAATTAGATAATGGGTATGCCTTTTTCAATTTGCAGTTAAGCCTAGCCCCTCAACTTACAAGTTGCCATATTTACAGGGGTGGGCAGAGAACTGACCAGTTAGTGGTTTAGTTCTCAAACTTTATTTTTCTTGGTTTTTTTTATTTCTTGAGTATCTTGTACATAAATAAACTGATTTGGTTGTTTACTTTTTATTTATTTTTGTTTGTTTTTAGTTGGATTTTGATTGATTTCAATAAAAGAAGGCAAACTTTTGGTTGCATGGAGAACATCAAAATTCTAGATTAACTAAAATCCTTGATTATAAGACTGTGTATTATTGATTTATCTGAAATAATTCTTCTAGTTTAGTAGTTTTCCTAAATGGCTATGAACACATTGAAGTCCTACTTAATCCTTGTAAAATAACTCAGGATCAAAAGGTCTGGAATACTATTTCGAGGCTCCATCCATCTCACATTTAAAAATGTCTTAGGGGGTGACAGCAAAATACCCATGGAAAGGAAGTAGGGTAAACAATATCTTATATATAAATGATCCCATGCCAAGAATTGAAAGCCAAAAGGCAAATAAAAGTCAAAAAATCTCCTAAGAAAGAAATATGTATCAAAACGAAGTACTGAACAAAATGAGTACAAAATTTCCAAAGTTCTTCTTCATCCGTGAGCTGAAAATTAAATACATCTCTCACACAAAAGGACACTATGGATAGAGAAGCTTGAATAAAAATTCAAAAAGAAAGGCATGCAGGAGGAATCAAAAAGGACAAAAAGGTCCAAAAGCACAAAAGTGCAGAATGGCATAGGAATGAGGAACAAATGAATATTTTTGTTTACCATATGTTACAATCCTGTGGTGTCCAATCTGGGAGCTACCCGAAGACAGAGGTAAAAAATAAAATTCATATTCCTGGCCTCAAAAGAGTTATCTAGACTTTTAAATATTGGTTCCCATTATCCCTAAATTGGACTATCATCAATGATTAAAGTACATATATTTTCCATTTGGGAAATCCAGACATCTAGAATAATTCAACATGTTGGTTTTATTGTCAAACAGTCTGTTATTTAAGGAAGAAATTGTCCAGAGATTTGGGTTCACCAGGTAGTCGCCAATTGTTACAGCTACAACTTTTTTCCCAAATTTTTGAAAAATTTTGGACCCTCCTTTTGATTTTATTTTGCGTGGATTTATTTGGTTTCCTAAACTCTATTGTTTTTACCCTATGCTACAAACTTGGATGTTCTTGAGTTTGAATTGAGGTTAATTGTTTCCTTCGTTTTGGAAGTTGGATGATCTAAATCTACCTTTGTCTAGAAAAAGCTTTTGATTATGGAGTTTGTTTATTTTTTAACATTTGCTCTATCGATGATTTTGTTTTAGCACTATCGGAAGTCAATTGAAGTTTGAGTCAAAACTTTAGTTATCTATGTTGCCGCCATTTCGGAGGTTAAACAAACTGATTTCATCGCCGCCCAGCCAAGAGTCTTTTGAACGCTTAACTTTTCTTTGAATTTTTGATGGTTGGTTTTATCGCTATCGGAGGGCAATTGAAGTTTGAATTCGAGCTTTAGTTATCTATGCAGCCACCGTTTCAGAGGACAAATAGAGAATGGGCCAATGGGCAGTTCTTACTTTTGCTGATGCGTGGTTTTATTGGTTCAAACCTTTTTCTTTGCGATGATATACTTTTGTTTTCACTGTCGAAAGTCTTTTGAACAGTGAATTGGGGCCATAGTTCTCTACACAGCTGCCGTTGCAGAAGCCAACTAATGAACGTCCCAATGGAAAGTCATTTTTTTCGCCGATGGGTTTTTATCTCCTTTGTTTATTTTTCAGAAAAAACTTTTACATTTTGACTTTCGGCGTTTTTAGTTTTTTCACAGTCAGAGCATTAGTCTTTTGCGTTGCCTCCTTTTCAGAAAGAAAATAGAGAATTTTTCGATGAATAGTCTTTGTCCTCGCTGATTTCGTTGTTTTTTTTTTCGATGTTTTATTTTTTCCATCGAAATGGTGTTGACTATTGATCGGAGGACCAGTCCTTATGTTGCCGACACGGTGGCACCCTTGAGCCTTCGATCTTCAATGTTTTCTATTACTGCAGAACCCTTAGTATATATGACTTCCGCCATTGCGGCTCCCTTAGTGAACTGACCGTCCAGTATATAGTGCTTTCGCTCGCCGATGCGAGTTTTGTTTTCGCCCGATGCTTAAGGAGTTATGCTCGCCGAGAGGGTTTTTCCCAGCTTATGTGCTTTTACTCTATTTTTTATGATGGTTAAGTTTTTCTGTGGGTTTTGGTCAAGTCTAAGTTTCTCTGAGATGAAGAGCACAATTTAGGGTTCATATTTGGTGGTTACGTTGTTATGATTCATGCTTCCATGATTTAGAGTTAGTCCAGATGTGGCCTAGTTTGAGGTAAACAGTATTTTTATTGATCTTGTGATTTTAGTTTGGACAATGGATTTAGAGGATTTCAAGACACAAACTCGCAGGATTTATTTGTTTTGTCATTTTTTTCTTTTCATGTATTTACACTGTATATAGTTTATTTTATGGAATGCATACAGAGAAGGTAAATGGACTGATACATTTTTTGGTTATTCATGACAGGGTGATTGCTGTTGTAGAGAAGATATGTCTAGAAGACAAAGCAGAAGAAAGGAGGCAGCAAGGAAGAAAGAGAAAGAAAATGAAGAAGCAGAGATGAAGAAAGAAAAGAAGAAAGTAAGGGACTAAGATCTCAACAAATCGATAGCAGTAGAGGCCCAGGACTGGGAAAAGTTCATAAGTTACCAAGCTCGTCCCTTTTTATAAAGTGCTCTTAAATATTAATCTGAAATGTAATGTATTGTATAAATCATGAACACTCACTAAAAGACAAAATTGTGGGATTAAACGGTTGGGGCATCCTAAAGGCCACAAGGGGCAGCCCAAAGGTTTTGTTGTTTTATATAAATATAGGAAAGTTAGATGTAACAAAGGAATTTTTCCCAGATGGATTTGTGAGAGTATGTTGTAACAAGAACTATTTCCTTTTGCAATAAAGAATTACAAGTTTCCTTTTGGAGAAAGCTTGGTGGAAGATTTCAAATGTTGTGCTATGGATTTGTTGAATGTGAACTATTTCATTTTTAGCTTGCATCCATTAACTGTGAGATCGTTCTAACTCTTTGAACCTATGTTCTTGTTATGAATGCACTCTAGTTTGTTGTATGAAATTTCCACTATGAGTAATGAAGGATTTTAATAAACAATGAGTTATCTTGTTGTTCATATATCTATTAATGTTCATGTGTTTTGAATTAAGTAACAACTATCTGTGATTTTTCTTAATGCATGCGCAGAAATACATTACTCATTGATAAATTATAATCTTGCTCCCTAGGGATAGGTTAGATAGTTAGTTTTAGTTTCTTGCTGTGTGTGATTTAGATGCAAGAGAGTTAAGACGAGAGGTAAGAACCTGCACATCACATTGTGACCGCTCCTCATATTCTCTATCAATCTACATTTTTAGATAGGCACTTGCATATCATACTTAAATTCAAAAAAGTAAAATATACACGGTGGACTGAGCCATAACCGGTAAAACCTTTATTTTGTTACTTGACCTACGGTATCCGGACCGTAAACCGAACAGATTCCCCATACCAAACAGTAATGGGCTAGTTGGGAACATTTACTGGGGAGAATCCCTAACTGTTGTTACCTACGATTTTCCAGGCCTCAACAGGTACATGCCAATGTTTGTAAGTGGCACATCCTATTGCAGCTGTATTTCATGTTGTATTCCTCTCTTGGGTGGTAATCCTGCTAGTTCCTGAAATACTTCATCATATTTAGAAATCATTTTAACCATTTCAGATTTATGATTTGGATCACCTCGTTCAAAGGATTTGGATATATCATCATTCGACTCTTTGAATTTAATCATCATCAATACAAAATTCTTACTAGCATTCACTAACCTTTTCATTTTACCTATGGAGATTAGTGATAAGCTAGTCTTCATACGATGTGCATGTATAACATATTCAATATCATCCTTAAAAATATGATATTGATTCTTCTCCCTATCAAATACAACCTTACGGTCATAAAATAATGGGATTCCAAGTACAATGCCACATATATCCATTGGTACTACATCAAGCTCTACCTTAAAGTTTTAACTAATTAGAAATTTCAAATTTCAATATACATTTTTGAGTTACTTGCAATTGTGCATCATTAGTAACCCATCCCATATGATATGGTTTTTCATGAGGTATAGTAGCTAATCCAAGTTTCTTTACCACTTATTTAGAACCTAAATTGGCTTGTGACCCACTATCAAATAATGTATCAACTTTCACATGTTTCGCAATGTCCTGAACATGAAAGAGCTCACCTCGTTTCTTGCCATCTTGCCTAGAAGAAGACAATATATTTGCACCTATATTTTCATTATGAGAAAGACACATACCTTTATCCTTACCTTAGAATCCAACATTTGAGACTTTGGACTCATCACCAGAGTCAAATCCCACATCCTGCAACACTACAACAACATTTTTTGCTTTTCCTATATCCTTGTACCCTCCATACCTTTTTGGTATTAATTATGGATGTGATTTCCAGCAATGTGATACATCATGTCCCTTCTTGCAGTGGGAACATAGGTATTCTTTCCTTCTTTCTTAATAGTGACGGTTTTCTTACCTTTCCCTTTCCCTTTAAACTTATTTTCAGATGCTTTAAAAGGATTCTTGGAATTATTGTCAGCATAAGTCTTAGCCTTAGATTTTATATGGGTGGCTTGAACACATAATTCATCCACATCATTAGGGTTAAACATCAAGATAATGTGTTTTAAGTAACCATGTAAACCACCTATATATTTAAGAAGTGTTTCCTGGGTATATAGAGGAATACCCAGTACTAAAGCCCTTTTCCTAAATACTTGTGTATAGTCTTGAACACTCCATCCTTTACCATGTATGAATTTTTTCCAATCCATCATAGCCTGTTGCATATACCATAACGGATAAAATTGTTTTTTCAATGTTGACACAAACTCATACCATGAGGAAAAAATATTACCTTTAACAAGAAAGTCCTCTTGAGTTTTGCTTTCCCACCATATGAGAGAAGTGCCCCCCAATTGAAGTGAGACTAACTAGAGTTTGGATTCATCTCCTGTCAGCTTCTAAATTCTATAATAAACTTCTATTTTCCTAACCCAATCATCTATTTTATCAACATTAACTTCTCCATTAAACCTGGGAAAATTATAGTTTATGTCAAGCTTCAAAAATGGTGTATTCAAATCAAATTTCTCATAATGTTTTTTATGTGAAACTGATGAAGAAATGTAAGAACTAGTATTAGAATAAGATGACGATGATGAATACTATGGAGAAGGTGTATTTTTAAGAGGATCTCCTCCATTACATATTTTTTTAGTACTCCCTACTGATATTATTTTCTTCCGTATCTTCTTCTCCAATATTCTTAGATAATTTGAAAACAACTTCTCTACCCTATCAACCATCTAGTAGAAATATTTTCATAATGCCTTCTCATCTTGTTTCTGATAGCATCCATCTAGAATTTTCTTGGTATGATTTGCACACCCAATTTCTAGGTTGAAAGGATCAAGTTTTCCTTCACCATCCTTTAACTTCTCCCTAGTTAGCATTCATAGACTCACATTTCATGGGTTAAAACCACTCTGATACCAACATGATCCAAAAACATCAGGATATTTTGCTTAACCAAGCAAGAATTTAAAACTTAATATGTTATTAATTGCTAAACTTAAATAAGGCATAAAAGTAAAATTTAAAGAGAACATACATACATCATTGTGAAAGATAAGCATGGATTGCAACAATGAAATTGAAGACATTAACTTGGTAATGCAGTTCATCTTTAGAATTCCTACATCTACTAGTCCATTTTAAGTGTGTCTAATATATTAATTCTTCAAATTGAATAAATGGTTCGAACAATTACATGGAGAATGCATGATTCCAACCTCAACTGATACAAAGACTAAACACCAACGCAATACCTCAAGCATTCCTATGAAATGCAGTATCTTCAGCACTGGTGAATCTGTCCTCTGTCTAACTATCTCTCTATGATCCTTTTATGTTATGTATTCTTATCTACTTCCTACTTCTATGCTTTACCTCCTCTCTCCCTTCGACCAATATTTTCTACAGGTGAAATAAAAGGATTTGACTAGTATATATATGTGGATAAAATGCCCAGCTTAGAACAAATCAATCTCAATGCCCAAGATGTACAAAAGGATAAGGATACATTCCCAAATTAGGAGTAAAATGACACTAAATGAGGATCAAATCCAAATATCCTTGTCCAAAAAATCTGCAAAACAGAAAATCAAATCTGTAGTTGAAATCTCTATATTAAACCAGAGCCATTGATCAAATCTATTGTTGGGCGATCTGTGTTAGGATTATTTTAATCCTTTCTTGTCCACCATAGTCTAAATGTTAGTATCCTAGCACAGGAATATGTTTCCATTTCATTAGTGTTATTTATAAGTTATATGGGGCCCACCTACCACTTGATGTGCCAGTATGCATGAGTTTAGGAGCTCCAGAGACCAATCCCTAGATATTAGGAGCCCACACTGAGTCATGGGAGTCCCACCATCAGTTCACCCTATTCTGTGTGATTCAAATTTATGTGAGAACGAAATGAAATAACATATATAGAATCATAAATACAGACATATTACAAGGAAAATAGAGATACAATAAACATATATTCTATTAAATGGTAGAAATAGAACAGACTGCAAATACAACAACTAGAATGGTGGTAGCTATCTCTAAGAATAGATATGGCTACTACATTCATCATCCATGCCAAGATGAATACAAAGTGAGGCCAAAAGGTTCTATTTATAACAAGCATAAGGGAGATAACCCTAAATGTACAAAACATAACCCTAGAATATGAATCGTCATAATGTTTGTGGCCCCAAGGTGGTTAGTTGAACAATCAACTTCCCATGGTCATAAATTTTTCATATGATCTCCGATTCGGGCACTTGATAGCCCATTGGATAGGTATATCCTAGATTTAAATATTTTGGTTTGGAACAAATGGATGCTATTGGAAACCATTTGGCCCCCAAAACTGCCAAAAAATGTCGTTTAGGGCCTCAAATGACCCAAGAAGTTTAGGACCCAAAAAATTGTAGAAAATTAACTAGGAAACTACCAAAATGGACAATTGTTTTGAGCCAGTGGAATAGGTGGTTATACACCGATCTCCATCTGGATCATTGTGTTGAGTTATTCTCTAATGGGACACAATAATTTCACCTTCAGTTATCCTAGCACCATTTTTGCAAGATTTGAGATTAGGCGCCTTTGCTCACCTACCTTGGCCAGTTAACTAATTGTGAGGTGTTTCAATTTTCTGGAGTTACATTAGTGAGCCTCCAATGGTGATTTTTCCACAGCTAGTGATGTATGGAGCCAGTCCCAGTCATGTGATTCAAATCAATCCTAGAGGATTCAAATTCTCTCTATTGTATCACCAATGTATTTCACACAGGTTAATGATTATTCAAGTAATGGTTATGATGACAAATGTTTACCTCTTGTTTGAATAGTTTCACCATGATTGTTTGGAAATTCTTGTACTGAAATTATTCCTCATTCATTCCTATTTCACAATGAGGTTCAATATAGCTTGATGATCCTGTGGTATTTCTAATTTTACATGGTATTAGAGCGATATCACGCCATTTTCAATCCTCGAAAACTTCCATTGATGCACTAAAAGCAACTAGGTTCCACATAAATCCTGGCATCTTTGCATTGGTCCCTCCGAATTTATTCAAAGAAGTATATCTACGTGTGAAGCACCTTAATAATGTTCACATGCTGAAGTAGAGATTGATTGAACTGGTTTTCCTTTGATTATTTGAATAATTCAGAAGAATTGTGTCGCTCACGACGCTGCAAAATTGAAAATTCAACAAGCTGGACACCGAGGTTTCTCACACCCTTCAATTACTTGGATTGGAGGGGAGATATGTAGATTGTGTTCCGAAAAAAGGGTCAATATATGGTCACAATGGGAAAGGAGGTCGAACCCCAACAACCTTTCAAGAAATCAAAGTACCTAAACAAATTGGATGAAGTTTTCTGTTTCATGTGCATTCATATCTCCAGGGAGTTACTCTTCCACCTTAATGGATTAAAAACACTAAGGTATGTATGGCAGAAGCTCGAATCACTATTGGGAATGTAGGGTGAGCTAAGAGAGAACCTTTTGGCGAATGAAATGATTTCTTTTCAACCCAACAATTTTGAAACCATCCAAGAGTTATTCTCCAAGTTCAAGTATTTGGTCATGCAATGCAAGCATGTCTAATTGACAAGAACGATGATATATTGGTGCTTTCCATTTTGATCAAGCTTGGCCCAAGATTTTCATTGTTTGTTTCCACCTTCCAATCTAGGACACTGACAACCCCAAACTAGTGAATTCCCTCACTTGATGCATTCATTGAATCCCTCATTCAAGAAAAAAACAAGTTGATGGAAAATGGGATCTCTTTTGGCTAGGGATACCAAGAATGCACAATCTAAAGGGATATAGAAGGGGAAGGAGAAAAAAAAATTGAAACCAAACCAAAGGAGAATAAAAATCCTTCTGATGGAGCCTATGGTTCTAAGAACGATAAGCATAAGAGGTTTGAAAAGACCAAGAGTTTTTATTGCAAGAGAGGAAACCATCCAAAGAACCTATGAATGAAGAAAACAATAGATTAGATGTCAAGATTTATTGAACAACATAATATTTACCTCCCTGATGGTGTAAGGAGGATTGATTCTGGAAGTAATACTGAATATCATGAGAGATGACATGCACTGAAGGCTGGATTCTCACAATCGCAAGCCTTCATAATTGATTTAGGAGCCTCCAACCACATGGTTTCTTCCAAATAATCATTTTCTTCTCTATATCTCACTGGTGGTCCTAGAATACACATGGTACATGACTCTCAAATAGTAACTATTGGGAAGGGTTCAATTCAATTTGAGCATGGAGTGTTCAATAATATTTTATGTGTGCCTTCCTTAGCAGCAAATTTGTTGGCTGCATATCAGATGACCCATATAGGTTCACTAAAGCAAGTCATATTTGAACATAAATTAATTGAGATTTTTTAGATCTTCACTAGGAAGTTAATAGCCTGAAAGGAGTTGCAAACCATGCCTACAAGGCATATGAGTTCTCACATTTTTTTCCATACTCACACCAAATTTCCCTATTGACTCATGATAATGAAACAAGCATAATATGGCATGAGATATTCAACCATCTAAATTTCAAATACCTCCAACATCTGCACAATGAACAAATGGTTGAGGGATTTCCTCTCATCGAGTCCTCTCAAGGTGTCTACAATGGATTCTTGGTAGGTAAACACCTAGAGCGAAGGTATGAATTTGGGAAGGAAAGAAGAGATACCTCTACACTTTATTTGGTACATAGATATGTCTCTAGACTAATGCCGACAGTATCCATGAATGGATCCAGATACTTTTTTACCTTCATCGATGTATAATCAAGGTATTGTTGGATCTACTTTATTAAGCATAAGTCTAAGGTGCTTAAAACCTTCAAAGTTTTCAAATCCTTAGTTGAGAACGCTCTTGGGAAGAATATCAAAGCACTTATATCATGCAATGGAGGAGATTACATCAAAAGAGAGTTTCAGTAGTTGTGTTCTTCAGAAGGTATTCAGATGCAACATTCAGTCCCATATACACCACAAAATAATGGTGTAGATAAGAGGAAGAACCATTCATTGAAAGAGATTCCTACATTCCTTCTTGAAGCAAGAGATCTTCCACCATAAATGTGGATTGACACAGTGAAATGTGCTTCACACATATAGAACAGAGTACCTCACAAGTTAGTGGTTGGCATCACTCCATTTGAAGCACTGATGGGACATAAGCCTAACATCTCACATATGTGGATTTTTGGCTCCAAAGCATGTGTCATAATTCCATCTAATAAGAGGAAAGTCTTCCAGCCTCAAAGCAGTGAATGCATTATGTTGGGATATGTAGATGATGAAAAATATTACAAGTTGATGGATATTGCAACTACAAGATGCTTCATAGAGAAGAATGTCCAGTTTAATTAAGATCCATTTCCTGATCTACAACCAGCTGAAGAGGAAGGTATCAATGCTCAATCTATTCCATTTGCATGCGACTACTACTAATTTTTTAAATTTAGAGTCCAAAGATGAGGTTCAAGAGGAACAAGATCTTGATATTGAGAATGAAGATCAAGCAGATTTAGATATAGATCTAGCTCCTTCTCCCAATCCAAGGCCTAAATGGGCTAAAAAACTCATTAAAGCTATTGGGAACAGTGTTGGGGATCCATTTGATAGAAGGAGAACCATATCTCAAATTTAGGATGAGAACCTTTCACTTTGTCATACTGATCCACTTCTCCAAGAGAGGTGCTACATGATTCTAGGGTCTAATCCTCAGTCCTACAAAGAGGCTTTTTATAATCCAACATGGTAGGAAGTCATGGATAATGAATATGATTCGCTACAGAAAAACAAGACATGGGAGCTTGTCTCTTTACCTCCAGGGATAAATATTGTCCAGTGAAAATGGATCTACAAAACCAAACTAGCAGCAAATGGATCTACTACCATGTACAAGGGTCCATTAGTTGCAAAGGGGTATTCACAAGTTCATGGATTGGAATACAATGAAACATTGTATCCTATTGCAAGAATTGATTCCATGAGGATAGTTGTGGTCATTGCAGCTTCAAAGAAATGGTAGGTACATCACATGGATGTGAAGAGTGCATTCATACATGGTGACCTGAAAGAATATATCTACATGAGACAGCCTAAGGGGTACACTGAATATTCCTCCTTGGTTTACAAACTAAGTAAATCTTTTTATGGGATCAAGCAAGCCCCAAGGACATGGTATGCCAATATTGATTCCTTCTTACTATCATAGAATTTAGAAAGGTGCAAGTTGTTGCTAGGAAAATGCACCTCTTGTTGACAAGAGTTGTTCCTCTAGGTCTGAATGGTTCAGATCTAGAACAAATGAGTGATGACAGAGATGGAAGACTTCCCCTAGAGTTGGTAGATATCTGGAATGAGTCCTTTGGCTATTCTGAAGTCTGATGTAGTTGTCTCCTATGGCGATGAATATCCATGGATGTACCTACACAAACACATCAAACAAAATGAGTAAGATCAAAGGGAACAGAACATAGTCTACAATTCTATATTAGTGACTAAGGAATCCAATAGTAAAATGAATGATTACAACATAACACATTTTACGAGAAAGGAACCAAATTTGCATTAAAAATGAAGAAGAAATCTTACAACCATTTCCTTAGTGTTGTGATTCTCCTTCACATGATATGCCTTACGCTCAAAAGCTCCAACTTTCTCCTCCTTTGCTCACCCTATATTTGGCTAGGATCTCAATGCAGCAGCATAACCGTTCTCTCTCTCAACCATGGGGTATGAGCCATGTTTTATAGGCCTTGGGAGGATAGGGATCATTGAGAAAATGGTGGGTGACATGGAAGGGAGATCCTACTAGAGGGGATATCGAGTCTAGGTGGTCCACAAGAGTAGGAATGAGGGTGCCATGAAGTACTCCTTTGAGAAGCTTCATGAATCTTCTCTTTTTCTCTTTTAAAATCGAGCACTGATTTTCTTCCATGTAGATAGAGCGTTACTAGGGTGGAACTACTCTTTGATAAAGGGATATAGGTGGTGGAACCGCTTATTATTAAGAGAAAATTGGCATTACTGAAGAGGTTAATGCCTTTTTAATTAAGGGAAAAGGTGGTGCTGGACTCAAATATGTAAAAAAGGAGTTTGGGCCACTATCCAACTTCATAGTTTGGGATTTGAGGGAAAATTCTGATGTTTTAGGCCTCAACACATGATGGTGATGAGATTTATGTGTAACAGAATGCCCCCAAAAGCATGAGGCTATAGGGATATGATAGGAGATATATTTGAAAGAGAAAGTTATCACTTTGAGGAAAGAAATCGCTTGATCGGAGATCATCATCAACCATGATTCTGCAATACATCAATAATTTTGACTCATAACCAAATGATTCCTAGTCATGGTTGTAGACCAATACAAGGTAGATCCATGAAGGAAATGAATAAACATGGATACTAGAATACAGGGTATATCCATCCAAAGAAGACTCAAACTTGGACATAGCTACCAGACATACAATGTGGAGATATGTCAAATGGACGCAAATTTGAGCACAACCACGACCATACAAATGTCGATCCATGATAGCAATCATACATAATACTCCATCGCAACCTTGGGAAAGCAATGAGTGCTTACCAAACTCCTAGGGTCTTTGTATCATCTTCCACAAAGTACCATTCTATCCATGTGATTACAATGTCTTGATGTTAAACATGGTAGAAACCACTTGATTACCGGTCAATGATGAGAACTGTTAACAAGTGCGAGGGAGATCACCATTGATGTCAATGATTCCTAAGGTACCCTAGGACAATATCCTGAGTATGAATAGATGATTTGATGTTGAACACTCAGTCAAATATTTTGATCAAAATTCAATGATGTAAACCCATGTCAAGAGAGAGAGCATCTATCATTAATGCATACAGATATCAAGGTATTATCTTTTTGTTTCTAAGACTAATTCCTGGATGACTATCTGATGTTGATAGGAATAGTCTCATCGAAGGAGGGCCATGATGAATCCCACATCTATGACATGAAACTCAGAACAAAATTTTGGAATTTTGAGTATGATGTAACCATATGACTGACTCAAGAGGTACTAACATAAAGGTTGTTTTGACTGCAGAGGTAATATTTCAATTTCCCTTTGAACATCGGGCGACACGACCGAATACTTGGCATCATTGACTTAGACCAGATGGATGCCAAGGCATAATGTGACGGTAGACAATTCATTCTTTGAAAGACTGAAAGGAGCGACATGACTCATGAAAGTGGATCTATTTGGAAGCAAGCTAAATACCCAATTGACTGAATGAAATGAAGACAAGTGCCATGTTCAAAGGTGACTAATAAATTCCATTTATTTGAAAAATGAAATAGTTCCCTTTCCTTAATTTCCCCATCATGATTTATGAGTGCCTTTTTTCGTTTTTACGAGTCCAAAGAGGGTATAAAAAAATCATTGTAGCTTATCTGGAGATAAATCCATTCCCATATATTTCACAAACCTGAGAAAGGAGGGGTTCATTCCCAAAAGAGGGTCTCTCAGTGTTTAGTTTAATGAGTCCATTAAAAGTTAACTTGGCATCATTCATGTTTAGAGAGTCTAAAAAAAAATGGAAGAAGACTCCAAATGGGTCATGTTTTGTACAATTTAGTCTCCAGGGCCCAAAAAAGTATAAAATAATACCCAAGAGAACTCTTCCTGTCATGATTGGCTGGAGTACTCCTTTTTCGTAACTAGTCAATCTGAACCAAAAAAGGGGTAAACTACCATCGAAAAGATGACTCTTCAAGTACTTTTTTGAGCACGAAGAATACAAGTTCGCTCAACAATCTTTTCACATTTAAGGAGTCTAAAAATAGTTTAAAGAAGACTCCATCAGGGTTTATTTTCGCGATGAGCGGGTTTAACAAGATTGAAAAGAAGCGAAAATGACTCAGAACTTTGATATTAGGTTTAAAGAGCACGATCGAAGTATCAAAATTAGTGATCAATGACTTTTTCCATTTTATGGAAGTATGAAAAAGTCAAAAACAAACTTACGCATAGCCAATATTATTCACTTTTGTCCCTACAAGCACCTTCTTTAAAAGATTATTAGCTTTCCAAAAAAATTAAAAATTGATTTTTATAACTATAGAAAAGGGAATTTTTAATGAAATCATTAAAAATTTTAAAATAATATAATAAAACCCTAAAAAATATCATATAAAAGTCAAAGGAATAGTAAAAACATTTCATTTTACATTTACCAAGTTTGGAGAGCTACTTGGAGCAATTGTGTGCAGATTTCTGGTGGAGATTTCGAAGTCGTTACCCGTCCGATTTTCGATCTGTCTATCCTAGGTAGGAGCTAAAACCATTCTCATCATTCCAATGGTTAAAATTTTTCTTTTCCAATGCATTTCACTGATTTTTTGGGATTTTTACCCAAGGGTAAGAATCGTATCCCGAGTAACGCGCTTCTCCTTTGCGGGAAAAGCGGTGCCTGTGGAAAACCATGTTTTTTACACCTTCATAGGTGGTGGCACTATTAATTCTTGCACATGATCTAGGAACTAGGAATCAAAATCATCAAAGAATTATTAACAAATACTCATGAATTGGAAAATAATTGGAATACCAAATAGGTTTCCTCTCTGTATATTATATAAACAATAAAGGATTACAATTTCCATGCATAGAAATAGATTAACTCCATGAAGAATTCAAATACCTAAGGGACAATTCGAATTCAGTGAGTGAGTCTAGCTTAACTGACTCTTTGCCATGCAATCTCACTTAGTTAACCACTTGACCAAAACCCTAATTGACTCATCAAACCATAACTGAAGTTGGAGTGCAATAAATGATTGACTCTCAACTGAAGGAGATCAAACACATGTCATAGCAATCCAATCATCAAGTGCTAGTATTGCATGACTCCAATAAACCCTGATGAGGTTAACTAAAGCTGAACTGACCATCAGAAGTTGGTGAAGGTGCCTTGTTCACTCTAGTTCATTAAAATAATAATAAATAATCATTAAATAACATATTTAATGAATGGAGGTGCCTTAACTGACTGTAACTGATTGGTTGAACTGAAAGTAATCACCAGTTAGCAATTAGGTGCATGAATGTCACACAGATCACCCCTGGAGTGCTCCGGTTAGCCTCCTTGACTATAGGTAGGCGTGGGAGTGACTGGGATGATGGTAATTAATGCTCCACTGATGTCAATTAAACTTAGGATAGTGGTTTAACTAGGCCAATTTGACCGAAGGAGTGAGTATGAAGGTAAATGTCTCCAATAGGCACCACTTTGTCTCAAGGAGACATAAGCGGTGCCACAAAGCATGCCCAAAAAATGGATGAACTAGAAAAAATAATGATTTTGAATTATTTTTAAAGGTTGATTATGTGTCTTAATGCTTAAATTTTGGTTTTTGGTAGGTTATTATAGTCAAAATGGTGGTGTGGAAAGAAGTGGGAAAGAAAGACAACATGAGGACAATGATGCTAGATCTGGGGAAGATGCAGCTTCTATAGTTTCTTTACGGGGTTTGTGGCCTTTTGAAATTCTTCCATTCTCCTATTATGATATCTCATGTAAAACTACTGGAATACATTTTGTGAATGTGGAACCTAGAACAACAATACTTTGAGGCGGGGGCCCACATTCTCACAGTGGAGGTGGAATATATTCACTTTCTGACCAAATTATTTAGGCATGGAGTGTCAATCTCAATAACAGGTTCCCAAGGGGGAAGACATCACTGAAAAAGAACTCATAGTTCGTCACTGTTTCTTGGGCACTAAGATATCGGGAAAAAAGATCTCTATCAAGGAAGTGATGGATTTTCCAATTCGAACAGTACTCTTCACTATGCAGAGGGTTGTAGGGATCCAAGGATCTCATCAGGCTTCCCAAGTGCACATGCTGTATGCCCTGGAGGCTATGGCACCCACTGTTTTCAACTGGGTCAAAGCATTGCACAGTGTGTTCAAGGAAGGATCAACTGACAAAGTGTTGATAGGGAGAGCTAAAACAATTTGGTTATGGGACTATCCTGGCATGTTTCATTTTCGAGTGGGTACCTAACCTGAGGCCACGGGTGGTTTTTACCAAGTTGAGAGCTCGATACCCCCGCATGTTGCAATGGGTAGATATCATGGCCCGTACTAAAGGTGGTGAGGCCAAGGTCAAGTATAGGAACCCCTTTTTCCATTGGTTGAACAACCAAATCCTCATCATTGAGAATTATGCCTATCCTAGAACTAACTTCCAAGGATATTCATATCTACCTTTACCAGCAGATGCCCAATGAGGTGATATTGGTAATAAAAATGCTTAATATGTTGATTATTTTTTGTATTTTCATGTTTTATAATTTTTATGAATGATGATGAGACCTAATGTTTTCATGCATATGTTGGAGATGCACGACCTGGGGGTTCATCCCCAATGGACAGGAAAGTAGGGCCTCACTTCGTATGCAGAGGAGACAATGAGTTAACCAAGTTGGAGGACAACCTAAACTGGTTGAATTTGGACATTCCAGATGTTGCTATAGATGACCTCCCTAGGAGGTACCAGAGACACACAACTAGGGTGTCAGGTTGATTCAGCTACCTGCCATGGAGAGTAGCTAGGGATATCATTTGCTATCATGAGCACCACTAGACATTTCACATGATGTATACACTGAAAGCTAGCTAG
>LPNX011025057.1:45764-66856 GCA_001517045.1 Pseudotsuga menziesii | reverse complement strand
TTATATGTGTTTCAAATGGGAAATGATATTTACATGAGTTTTTATGTGTCTTTTACTATTTATTTTATTTTACAATGGGCCATGTTTTATTTATAAAAGTTATGTATGGGAAATGTACCAGTCTAAAATGTAGTTTGCCAATGAATCAACAACCGTGTTATAAGACCTAGGAATGTGCTTATAAGTGATGGATTCAAATGACATTTCTAACAGATGCACTCTTCGAAAAAGACAAAGAAGTGTAGGGTTCCTGATGGCATAAAAATGGTTTAAATGAAAACCCACTAGCTATGAGTCCATAAATACTACCAAGTCATGAATTTCTCGAGATGCAGCCTTGGTCAATAAACCTATCATTGCCTGATACTCGACGATGTTGTTGGTAGCTGGACCAATAAAAACCGCTCCTAAATTGAATAAGTCATGTGCTGGGAAATACAAATCCCAAGCAGATGAAGTGAGGTTCAAATTATGATGGCAAGCACCATCAGCAAAACCATAAAAATCCATTCAATCTGCATGACCAAAACATGGTATAAACAATATTGACAAGAAACTAAAAACCATATGGAAAATGAAAAAGCACGCAAAAAAGTCAAACAATATACATATATATAAGGTACCATACAAAAGTGACTTCAAGCATAGTACCTCTTTAGGTACAACCCATTCCGAGGTTTCCAGAAAGGTATCCCATTGTAGTCTACAAGCGCGTAGGCCCCTTTCTCTAAAGCTTTACTGACGATAAATGGACCGTACCACATAGATTCAAACTTTCCATTCCCTATCTTGTCATGTCTCTGATCGTAAGTCAGAACCTTGTCATCTTCATTAAAAACACGAGGTTTAACATACTTATCGTACTGAGCCATAACATGTTTTTTGTGTGCCTCGTTAGCCAAGGAAGCATCTCTTCTATTTTCATCAAGGTTTGTTAAGTACAAAAACCGTTCTTCTTCAACGAAAGTGTTCGGGAGAAGTACTACTACAAGTTTGAGTGATGGGATTTGACATTCGATAGAGAGGACAACGTTTATTCCATAAACCAGCTAAAAAGGTGTGAAACTAGTTGTTGTTTTAACTGAAGTCCCATAAGCCCAAAATGCGGAAAAAGATTCAAAGGTTAGTTGGATTTGTGATCTCCAACCATCCTACGCAACACAGTTTTAAAAACTTTGTTAATGGCCTCAACCTAACCATTATCCTGCGGCTAATACGAAGTTTAGTTTTCTTGGAGAAAATCCAACTTAGCACTCAACTCAACCATCATCTGATTATGGAAATGAGATCGGTGGTCAATGACTATGGTTTGTGGGATCCAAAACCTAGCTATCACATGGTTAAACAAAAATATGGCAGTAGTCTTGCCATCCTCTGCATATGTAGGCATTTCCTCAGCCCATTTTGTAAAGTAATCGATGGATACAATGATGTAACCATGCCCCTTGGTTGAGGTAGGCTTACAATGCATGAAATCAATACCCCACTTGGAAAAAGGGCCAACATCAATGACAGGGTGTAAAGGAACAGGTTGGTGTGCTTTTTAGGATAAAAGGGTTGACAAGGTGGGAATTTCTTAACAACCTCGTGACAATCCTTCAAGATTGAGGGCCAAAAATACTCAACGCATTCAGGATTTTCTGAGTTGTCTCCATCCTAGAAAGATGACCGCCACATGCACCAGAGTGGAAATCATTCAAAACTTGTTCAACCTCTTCGTGTGTAAGAAATCACCGAAGAATGGAGTCAATAACACATCGATACAATGTATCATTTAAAATGAGATAATACTTTGCTTGCTGATGGATGCAACGAAGATCATCATGGGACATGTCGAGATGAAATATTAGGGTCTAGAGATAAATTATCAAATCTCCATACCACAGGTCGATTGTGCTGATCAGGAACAAGAATTCATCTGGAAATGAATCATTGGGCTCAGCTTCCATCAGAGCACAGGGAAGGTCACACATCAACTCTGTAAAAACCAAGGACTTCTTTGAAGTAGCCTTAGCGAACTCAAGATCGAATTCCTGTAAGATAACGATCCAACGGGAATACTTTCCCCCTAGTACCTGACGAGTCAGAATGTAATACATGGGGTTTTGATCTACGAGAACAATTGTAGTGCGTAATAAGATGTAGTGACGAAACTTTTGCACAACAATTACCGTAGCCAAATATAGCTTCTCCACACCCAAGTAATGGGTTTCAAGTCAAGAAGACTCTTACTTAGGTAATAAATCATGTGTTCTTGGTCATTGGAATCTTCCTACACTAGGACCATACCAATGGTAGTAGTGGAGGCAAAAACATACAACAGAAATTATTTTGAGTAATTTGGGGGGTGCAACGCTGGTGAATGTGTCAAAGTGTGTTTGAAATTGTCAAAATCTCGTTGGGCTTGGTCATCCCAAAAGAACGGAGTGTCCTTCTTAAGGAGACACATATAGCCGTGCGTTTTTTCAGCGAAGTCGCATACAAAACAATGAAGAAATTTTTCCTTCCCTTGTTGATGTAATTGTAACTTTAGAATGTATTCACTTGTATATTTTATGTATTATACCCTGATGTTTATTCTGGGAAGCATATGTAATGTAATTGAGTCATGTCATATCCTGATGTTCCTATCGAGAGATTCAATAATGTAAACAAGTCATGTAAAGTCATTGTGGGTAACCCTCTTATTGATCAAAGGTTAAAGTCTACACAGTTGTGGGCCCCTAGGGTTATTAGACTATCTTAGAGAATTCAACCCTAGGTGAGTTATTGTAAGTCGGGGCAATAGTCCCCACCATTGTGTTAAGGTTAACCCTCCTTGTTTATCTGAGGGGAAAAGTCCCCACTGTTGTGGGGCACTAAGGTTATTAGACTCTCCTACAAATCTCAGCTCTACTAAGTAATTGTTAAGTGGGGTAAACATGTTAAAGTGGACATTAAGTTAACGAAAGAATATAAATAGAGAGTGAGCCTCTCTATTTATCACACACACACTCACTCACTAGGGCGCATGAGTGAGAGAAGAGAATCTCTCTCAAGTGTGAGAGATAAAAAGCTATGGAGATCATCTTTTATATTTTTGGGTTTTACTACTGCCATTGGTGCTCATTCTATCTCTGAGGAAGTTGTAGGGTTTTCTCCTTTATGGTTTCATCGATGAAAATTATTTGTTTCTCTTGTCTCTTGTGTTTATTGCTGTGCATGTTATTCTCTCAGATAAGATCCTAAGATCATATTGCTTAAATGATAAAAATATAGCATGGTATCAGAGCTAACTTAAGAAGAAGATATTCTGCAACTATAGAATCTAGGGATTCTTACTTTTTGGGTCTCTCTCCACAATCCATCAACAAAAGTATGCTAGGATGACTCTCCATTGAAGGGCTCATCTTTCTGTCGAAGCCAAATTCGATTTCGAGCATTTTCAATTTTTGGTGCAGGAAATTAGAGCTTCTTATAGAAGAGGAATTTTTGAGTGAGCTCAGCATAGGATTTCTCTCCTCATCAAAATTTAATTTTAGATACCTAGGTCTATATTTTTGGTTGGGTACAACTCCGAGAAAGTCAAACCCTAGTTTGACCCCGGGCCGAAAAACCCTAAAATACTAAAACTAATACATTTTGGTAAATTCGATATATCTCGGAATTGGACAAGGATCAGGAGCTAAAAATTTTACAAGATGAATATAAAATATGGATTTACATTTTATCCAAATCTCAGCCTCAGATTCACTATATTTCAGGAGATATGATCCCTCCAAGTTAGGGTTCCAGCCTCTTCCAGGATTCATCCCTAAACAGGACACCTGGGGAGAATTGCTATATCACGGGATACAAAGGTCCAAATTAAATTTATGAAGATGTTCCAAAAATTTCACAAAATTTACTTTCTGTGGTCCAAGTTTCATACCCATAAGATGAAACAATGACACATGGCAGTCCATACAACTTCGCTATGTTGAACAATCATGAAACATGTCAACTTGGGAAAACGATCATAAGTCCCAATTGGTGAAACCAATTCTGATGAAACCTATGGTGTTGGAATAGGGATAGGTGATTCTAAATTAATGCAAATTTTCATACATAGAGGAGCAATAATTTCAGAGATACCACAGAAACAGTAGCAGGAATTTCTGCAGAAGAAATTGGTAAACTAGGGCTTCCTATTCCGGCAGCTTCCCTCCACTGTTTTCAGAAAAGAAGTACATTTGACAGCTCAAATTGAAGAGGTATATATTTCTAGACAATAAGATATGAAATATTCCAAATTTTTAAAATCAGGGTTTCTCTGACAAACCCTAGATCATCCAGCTCCGGAACCAAGACGGACACCTCAAATCGATAAGATCTAATCTTTTGCTATTTACATTTGAGGTTCTCATTTCAAAGTGATCTATCACATCAGCTTGATGATAAGCTTGAAGAAGTTGAAAAATTCCAAGCATGGAAGTATATGATCTCTCTAAAGAAAATGAATTGGACACCTACATAAGTAGAGAGGTTCTAGTTCTAGAGGGAGATGAGGCTAAAATCCTTACACAAGAAGAACTTGGTCAAGGCCAAGAAGATCATTGTTGATTCAATCACAGATCACCTTATACCACAAGTGTCTTCCCTAAAGACATCGAAAGAGATGTTTGATTCCTTGACCAAGCTATTTGAAGGGAAGAACATAAATCAGAATATTACTTTGAGAAAACAGTTGAAGAATGTGAATATCCAGAATGCAGATACCATACAGTCATACTTTACGAGGGTCTCTCAAATAAAATAACAACTTGTAGTAGTAGAATAAGAAGTGGAGAATGCAGAAGTGGTGATAGCCACCTTGAATGACCTCCCAGGATCATGGGATTCATTCATTCAAGGAATGTGTGCCGAAAGGAAGTGATTACCTTCAGTAGACTCTGGGAAGAGTGCACACAAGAAAAGAAGCTCGACTCATAATAAGAAAAGAGAAGATGGGAGAAACTAAAGATCAAGCTCTCATGATCCAAAGAAGATACCTCAAGCTATGAGGAATATGAAGAACTCAATTCTTGAAGAACCTCTTATCTATCTTAGCATTTGGATAAGAAACGATGCTATTATGAATGAAGAATATGATAAAGCTGAAGGCTCAAGAAGGAGTCTACCCATGAAACAAATAAAGATAAGTATACAACTGTCATTTCATGATATTGTTTTGTTATGCATTTGTTTATATTCAGTTGATGTATTATGCATGATAGACTGTTCTCATTAATGACAGTATACTACTAATATGCATGTGATGGGTAAGTATCTCATGGTGCTATACAACTCTCCATTGCTACTTATCTAGAATGAAACCTCTTTGCTGACATATTGGATTAGTGCACAATCTCAATGTTGTCCTGGTAGAGATGGAAGGCATCTAAAAAGTTTTCGTGAGATATGGATGAATCTTGTATTGGCTAAAATAATTGCATAATCATATATCTTGATGAAAAATAATCTTTCATTATGAATATACCTTATGAAATGTTTCTAACCATATAGCTAATGCATTTGACTTGTAGGAAAGATCGCGTAAAATCACTTACAAGCAAATAAGGATGAGACTTGTTCTGAAGAACAAGTGATGACAATTCAAGATGAAGAATAATATGATGAATGCAACGACATCATTGATGCAGAACCTTCCATCCATGAAGAAGTAACCAAGAAGAAAGGGAAGACCAGTTCAAGAAGAATGATGTCTAGGATGTAGTATCGATATGTGAAGGGAAGTTCGTAGTTCTTTCATGCAGTAGATGGAAACATTGTGGGATACAAAGCAAGATTCGTAGCACGAGGCTTCTCACAAAAAGAAGGCCTTATATGAGCTCAGAAGACACCCATGGGATAACACATACATGATGATCTTGATGAAGATATTAACCTTTGCTACAAGGTTTAAGATGAAATCCTATAGAGGATGACAATCTCACAGATGGATGCGACAAGAACTTTTGAAAAGGTTCAAGATAGAGGATCTTGGTATCCAGTGACCCTAGATGGATACATAGAACATTAGTAGCAGAGGACGCTACTTGTCACTCAGGTACAAAATGTTTCAGTGCACTGAGAGTAGAAAAGAAAGAGGGAGAATGATGCTTCGTTTCAGAGGGAGTGACTACAGAAGATCCCAAGGTTCGACATGGTACAACAGGATGGATAACTTATTGATGACTCTAGGATTTACTGAGAGTAAAATGGATTCCAACCTTTGCTTCAAGTTTGAAGAAAGAAGACCAGTAATGCTTCTATTATATGTCGATGACTTGTTCCTGACAGAAAAAAGGAACTTATTAAAGTTGCAAGAAGGGGATTTGCTGCCAAGTTTGAGATGAAGGACTTGCAAATGATGCACTACATTCTAGGAATGGAGGTGTGGACAAGGGAAGTATGCAGTAGAGATCCTGAAGTGGTTTAGGATGATGGACTGCAAGGCCATGACCACACCTATGGCATCGAACTTGAAGCTATTGAGTGTTGCTTCATCAGAGTCAGTTGATGCCACAATGTATCATCAGATGATTTGTTCCTTGATGTACTTGACAAATATGAGACCAGATATTTGCTTTGTTGTGAACACATTGAGACATGTTCACCTGATGGTTGCAAATCATGCAGTGAGGAACCTGAAGGGTATAGTTGAGTATGGGCTCAAGTATGATACAAATCAGAAGATTAACCTGGAGGGTTGTGTGGATTCGTATTGGGAAGGAAGTGCCATTGATAGGAAGAGCACTTCGAGGTGTTACTTCAGTATGATATCAGGTGTGATATCTTGGTTTGACAGGATGGAGTCCTGCATGGCGCTAAGTATAGCCGAGGCAAAATATGTTGTCGCTTGCGATTTGGGAGGTAGTATGTTTCTTTTGAAAAAACTACTATTTGATTTGATTGATCTGACTTGCATTTTGGTATGATGCAGAGAGGAGCAGTGAAGCTCCAATTTGTGATCTAGATCGAGATCTGTCAAAAGAGGGAGTTCTAGCATAGCTTGTAAGACATGTTGTCTGAGCATAAATCCTGGTGAAGCTCATAGGTTGCTGAAACATAAATGGTCCTATAGGTTGTCCTCAGATGTAATTAGTCCTGGAGAAGCTCGCAATTTATCCTTGGATGTAATCATCCTAATGTGATTCTATGCTAGAAATGGCCAAAGTGAAGTTTGAGTACTTCAGGGAGAAGCTTCGTGTTCTCCAGATCGAGGTTCCTTCCAAAGGGAAGTGATGAGTCCGTGATGTGCCTTTCTGACATGGTGAGAGGATTGGTTCCTTCCATGGTCAGATGTAAGAGCTATGACATGGTGAGAGGATTGGTTCCTTCCATGGTCAAATGTAAGAGCTATGACATGGAGAGAGGATTGGTTCCTTCCATTGTCAGATGTATGTGATGATCACACATCCATCATGAAAAAGGGCTGGCTCTATGAAGACACATCTAGTATGAAAAAGGACTAGCTCTGTGTAGATCCCACATCCAGCATGAAAAAGGGAAGGCTCTGTGAAGACACATCTAGTATGAAAAAGGACTAGCTCCGTGTAGATCCCACATCTAGCATGAAAAAGGGATGTCTTTGTGAAGACACATCTAGTATGAAAAAGGACTAGCTCTGTGATGATACATCCAGTATGAAAAAGGACTGGCTCTGTAGATGTGCATCCAACATGAAAAAGGGTTGGCTCTGTCGATGAAAACCTACATGGAGGCTAGGCCTACAACCGGCATGAAAAGGGGCTGGCTTTGTAGAATTTCCTGTGACAAGAAGAATGAAGAGATAGCACCATTTGATTGAGATAGTGGAAGCAGTAATGATGATGATGATGATCCAGTGACGATCCAGATCAAGTGATGATCTATTGATGCTCCAGATCAAGTAATGATCCAGTGATGCTCCAGATCAAGTAATGATCCAGTGATGCTCCAGATCAAGTAATGATCCATACTTGATGAAGATGACTTGACAATAAATATGACTTGACGATGAAGATGACTTGAAGATGAAGATGACTTGATGATGATCCAAATGATATAGAGAAGAATATTTGTGCTGATAAATTATGTTGAGAGAATACCTTCCTAGTTAAGAGGGAGTGTTGATGTAATTGTAACTTCAGAATGTATTCACTTGTATATTTTATGTATTGTACCCCGATGTTTATTCCAGGAAGCATATGTAATGTAATTGAGTCATGTCATATCTCGATGTTCCTATCAGGAGATTGAATAATGTAAAAAAGTCATGTAAAGTCAGTGTGGGTAACCCTCTTATTGATCAAGGGTTAAAGTACCCGCAGTTATGGGGCCCTAGGGTTATTAGACTATCCTAGAGAAGTCGACCCTAGGTGAGTTATTGTAATTTTGGGCAATAGTCCCCACCATTGTGTTAAGTTTAACCCTCCTTGTTGATCGGAGGGGAAAAGTCCCCACGGTTGTGGGGCACTAGGGTTATTAGACTCTCCTAGAGATGTCGGCTCTAGTAAGTAATTGTTAAGTGGGGCTGACATGTTAAAGTGGATGTTAAGTGAACGAAAGAATATAAATAGAGAGCGAGCCTCTCTATTTATCACACACACACTCACTCATTGGGGCATATGAGTGAGAGAAGAGAAGCTCTCTCAAGTGTGAGAGAGAGAATAAGCTATGGAGATCATCTTTTTTGTTTTTGGGTTTTACTGCTGCCATTGGTGTTCATTCTATCTCTGAGGAAGTTGCGGAGTTTTCTCCTTTATGGTTTCCCCGAGGAAAATTCTTTGTGTCTCTTGTCTCTTGTGTTTATTGCTATGCATTTTATTCTCTCAGATAAGATCCTAATATCATATTGCTTAAATGATAAAAAAATATAACATTGTAATGTCCCTGGTTTTGACCCCGTTTGCATGATGTATATATTGTAATTAATCGTGGTGAGGAGCTCAATGAAAAAGCCCCACCATCAATTTGGGTGTGTGTGTGTGTTTCGGCAATGGGGATAGTTGCTGATGGTTTATCGTGCTATGTGGCACATTATAACTTGACATCATGTAAATACTCACATCAAATAAAATAAACCACAACCAGCTACGGCAGTGCAACGTTGAATGAAAAGGGCATGGTTCCGAAGGATAAGGGGTGGGGGTATGTCAAACATTGGTTATGGGGGAAAACCCATGTGTTACCACCTTGTTGATTTGTCACCTTTCTTGCCTCTTCCAACCTCTTTAATGATCTGTTGGGTAGTTGAGCAATTATGGCTGCTGGTGGTTGGGACAGTTATTGCTGAAGTGGTGGTGGCTGTGGAGGACTGTCAGTCCCTTGCCCACATGCTCACTCCACCCACGACTGTCCGTTCTTCCCCTCATGCACTCTTCCCCTGTCGGCTCATCTTCCTCATGCGCATGGCCTTCACCACCACCGCCATCTTCTTCGTGGCTTGTTTCCTGCTCGCGCGTAGGGTCGTGGTCTATTCATGATCACACACAGGGATTCTGCGTTGGTTTTTCCCACACCGGGGACAAGAGAAATCGTGGCTGTCGCTTGAGATTCTCCAGTGCAGGAGCTATTTCGTGCTCAGGGACTGTGTGTGTGATTTTTCCTTACTGATTTGTGGCCGTGCATTTTGTTTTCCTCTTTGTGTTGCTGTTGGGTGCAAGTTGCACTCACGCACAAACTTTTTGGGGCGTTTTTCCCATGTTGTGAGTGCGTTGCTGTGTATGTTTTGGGTTGCTGTTGTTTTCCCATGATTTGGGATGCTGTTGTGAGTCCAAATTCTGCTTCCACTTTGGACTGTGGATGTGTAACTTTCCTCAACGTCTGCATTGAGGAATTGTGTGTTGCCTTGTGGGCTCGTGGATGCTGGTGGGTTGTTGATTCCCACACCTGTTGGCTTCTCCCTCGTTGGGACTGTGTAAGTTTCCCAGCCGTTATATTGAGGAATTGTATGTGCCGTTGGCCGAGTTTTCCCTGTTTGGAACTGTGGAATGTTGCCATCATTTATTATGTGTTTGGGCTGCTGATATACCCTGGTTTGGGTGTTGCAGCTGAGTTGTTTTGGCCACTTTAGGGCCAAGAACAACTCTGAGTTTCCTTGTAGTCTTGAGCTGTGTCTCACCTTTTGTTTGGGACTCCCACCGATTGTCTTTTCCTTCTTCACAGGGATGTGAAGGGATGGTTTTGCTGCATGTAAGCAGTGGTTGGTCTTTGGACTGTGCTGGCTTGGCCGGTTGTGGAAGGCCTGGTAAACCCAGCGGTGTTGGTTTAGCTGAGTGTGTCCCTTGGCTATGTGTAAGCCTGCAACTGACCCTTATTCCGAAGGAAGCATGCCCAGCTCGGGGGTGGTAGTGTTGCTGAGAGATCGATGAGCACGCTGGCCTATGGTTGGGTGGAATGTTGCAGCGACGTAGCTGGTTGCGTCAAGTTCTTCATCAAAATATAAGTGCTGCTGGTTACTTCATCTCTGCAATTTCTATGGTAATTTCAAATGAATTAGGATGAACATGATTAATGCTGGAATGTATGTTTGCTTCCGCTGTATGATTGAATATTTATGCATCTGTGTATGCTTGTTTGTTTAGCATTCCTGTTATGTTTAAGCTTTTAATTTCAGCATTGATCTCCTTTGTTTATGTTCATGGGGTTGTTTGCCCATATGCTTGGTGTGTTCGCATCCTCTTCACCGGTTCGAGGGATGGGGACGTGACAAACATCCCTTGCAAACTTTGGAGTTCAGTGATATTAGTCGGGGTGGGTAAGGCCAAAATAGAAGCAATTTTCAAAGGATCTATCTGGATACCATCATTGGAAACCACAAATCCAAGAAGACATCCAGTATTAAAATTAAAGACACATTTGTGTGGATTAAGATGAATATTGTAATGATGACACCTAAGGAAAATATCTCTAAGGTGCCCTGGGTGGTCCTCTTGTTGTTGTGAATGGATAGGGAGATCGTCTAGATATGGCTCCATGATGTCCTTGATATCGTGAAAATCAGAGGACATGGCACGTTGGAATGTAGCTCCGACATTTTTTAAACCAAAGGGTAACTTCCGATATGCAAAGGTTCCCCACGGGAAGATGAATGTCATTTTATACTGATCAGCAAGTAGAATTTATATCTGATTGTAGCTGGAAAAGAAATCCATAAAAGAAAAGATGACACTCCTAGCACAGTTATCAATGTTTTGATCGATGTGTGTAGTAGGGAAATTGTCCTTAGGACAAGCCTTATTTAAATCTCAGAAATTGATACAAACCCTAATAGTTCCTTGAATCTTAGCCACAAGGACAATATTAGACACCCATGCCGTCAATGGTACAAGATAAATAAACCCCACTTTCAGAAGTTTCTCCGCTTTGGATTTAATAGCCGCAACCTTCCTAGGATGGACTTGACATAGTTTTTGTCAGACTGGCCTTGCTGTGAGATGAGTTTTAATCTCTTGTACGATGATGGATAAATCAATCCCAGAAATTTCTTCATATGTCCAGGAAAAAACATCACTTAATTCTTTGAATAGAGATCTATAAATTTCAGTTTCTTCTGTTGAACAGTTATGCCTTACATGAACATGCTCATTAGTTCCGAGATTGACCGATATGTCAAGAGGGGTTGTGTGAGTGATGTTGCAAAGGTTTCCTTTAGAATAATTTCCTTGCAAAAATACATGTGTTCATGGATTACTGACAATATCAGTACTAATAAGAGATACAAGATCAAAATCTACTGAATTGTCATTGGGAAGGAAAGAGGATCTATGTGTTGGAGACATTTACCTTCATACTCACTCCTTCGGTCAAATTGGCCTAGTTAAACCACTATCCTAAGTTTAATTGACATTAGTGGAGCATTAATTACCATCATCCTAGTCACTCCCACGCCTACCTACATTCAAGGAGGCTAACTTATCCTTCTCCTACAGTCAAGGAGGCTAACTGGAGCACTCCAGGGGTGATCTGTGTGACATTCATGCACCTAATTGCTAACTGGTGGTTACTTTCAATTTAACCAATCAGTTACAGTCAGTTAAGGTGCCTCCATTCATTAAATATATTATTTAATGATTATTTAATGATTATTTATGATTATTTTAATGAACTGGAGTGAACAAGGTGCCTTCACCAACTTTTGATGGTCATTTCAGCTTTAGTTAACCTCATCAGGGTTTATTGGAGTCATGCAGTACTAGCACTTGATGATTGGATTGCTATGACATGTGTTTGATCTCCTTCAGTTGAGATTCAGTCATTTATTGCACTCCAACTTCAGTTAGGGTTTGGTGAGTCAATTAGGGTTTTGGTCAAGTGGTTAACTGAGTGAGATTGCATGGCAAAGAGTCAGTTAAGCTAGACTCACTCACTGAATTCTAATTGTCCCTTAGGTATTCAAATTCTTCATGGAGTTAAGATATTGCTATGCATGGAAATTGTAATCCTTTATTGTTTATATAATATACAGAGAGGAAACCTATTTGGTATTCCAGTTATTTTCCAATTCATGAGTATTTGTTAATTATTCTTTGATGATTTTGATTCCTAGTTCCTAGATCGTGTGTAAGAATTAATACTATGATGATGATCTTCCCATATAGGTTCATCCATACTCATGGTCTCCATAATGGACTCCTTCGATGGAAAAGTATGTGTGAGATAGTCTAGAGTGGGGAGAGAGGGTTCTAGCCAGTAGGGAAGGTGGTAAGGATCCGAAGCCACCAGATGAAGATCATCAGAATGGACACTGGAAGCAGATTGAACAACCTCATAAAGTTCTTCGTAAGGGCCTAGAGAGGATGACTCAACAACTTCTTTTCCTCTATGACTGTGGCTAGTCATGGAAATCATGTTCACAGTCACCACTTCCATACTAGGAGGGGTTGATGGAAACACTCCCATGAGGGTTGAATCCTTCAACATACCTACCCCAACCGATTGATAAGGCAGAGGGGATTGACCTAGAATAGGGATATTATTTGCAGTGGGGGTAGTAACATCTGGTGAAAAAAATTGACCTGATCGATGGTCACAATCTTCCCCAAATGAGGGAATTGGATATTTTGAAACACTGTCGAAGCAACAACCCTCATAGCATAGAACCAATTTCTCCCCAATAGAATATTTTAATCCAACAGGGCAGCGACCACCTCCACCTAAATGGAAACAGTCTTTCCCCGAAGATCGACCGAAAGAGATGGTAACATACCATGAGGTTGGAAACCTCATCCATCAAAAGATTTCAAGGTTGTGGGTGACTTCATAAGTTCGGGAGAACCAATGGCTCTCCAACAAGCCACAAACAATATTGAGGTGGAAGCTACTTCATCCAGGACGATCCTATGGACCTTTCTCCCAACTACTCTTGTCATGATTTGAAATGCGAAATGGTGGGGTAATCTAGAATTGTAGTTCTCCACATTAAATTGAATCAAATTAGTGTTATCTGGGTCTAATTCCCCCAGTTTCATCAACAAGTTTTTGCGTTGCGTGGTACAACTTTGGAGCACCTCCAGGGTAGACATTGCATAAGTTGCTTGAGCTAAATCTTCAACAATGTTGTAGAATTGTGCATCTCGAGCATTTGGATTAAAAATAGACTTCTTGAGGGTACTCTTGGGTGGGCGCAAAATCAAGTCGATATTAGGTTTCTTGATTGTAAGAGGACCATTAGACGAAGACGGAGAATAACTAATGGAAGGAATTTTCTCAGAAGAAGGATTCTCGTCCTTCTTCTATGCAGGTTTGTCATATGACTGACTACGAGTATTCACGATAATAGTTTCTGAGGACATCATTCTAATATCTTCTGTAGAATTAGAGGTTCCTTGATTAGACATATGATCTATCAATTGTTGTTGAGATGGAAATGGGTCGGTAAGCACTACCAGTGTAGGGTTACGTTTCAAAATTTTAATAATCTCTTCACGACGAGGGAACTCCTTCGTGAAGTGGTTGTCACCACACAATAGGCAGGGATACTTAGACTTCCTCTTTCCTTTATTGTCATTCTCTGAGGCCGTAGCCTTAGGATTCTCCTGTTGGTTTCCAAGCTTCTTATTTTTTCCTTTACCTTTATTCTTATTACCGGGTGTCTGCATACTTTGAATAGCATTCACCTTGGTAGAAATTGTAGGAGCAGAAGGAGTAGTAGTAGAAGTACTATGTTGCTTGGCAGGATTAGGTGTTGATGAGGGATGGATTGAACTGACAACCCCATCAACATTAGTTTTTGCAGCTAGCTTGGTAGGGTCCGTGCTGGGGCAAGGAGCTTGAGGGATTAGGTCATACAGATTTTCGGACAAGGAATAAACCAAGTCCAGATATTGAGCATGACTAATAGCCTGTTCTTCAGTAACAAAATCGCCCATAGCCCCATCTTGAGAAATGGGAGGCAACAAGGATTTCATGAACCAATATGCTAATAATTGGTCTGTAATAAGATCTTTAATAAGTCTTCGTCATCTCATCCACTCATGAATATGGTCATATATGTGCGTGAAAGTATTTTGACGAAGAGATGTCAAAATATCCGTTCCAATTTTGTAACAGATGGGAAGTTGGAAATGAGTAAGAAAAAATGTTTCCAACGAGCTAAAGTCCACAAATGAATGTTCAAGAAGTTCAATGTACCACTTTGTAGTTGTACCAGTCAAATTTCACTAAAAGAGCCTTAAACGGACTGAGTTGTCCATCAAGGAGTTGGAAGAACACCATAGATGGAAGGTCATAACATGATTTTTGGGATCTTCTCCCTGCTTCCCATCAAATTTTGGAATATTTGATGGAAACTTTACTAGAATTGTAGGCCATGAAGGGTTATGCTGGATGGGGTCATTTGTCACGTCCCCATGCCTCCAATCAGTGAAGAGGATGCGACTACAAGCTTCAAACACACGGGCTAAGAGCCCCATGAACATGTAAATGCATAAAAATGCTAAAACAGAATGCTGAAGCAAACGTATTGAAGTAGAAACATGCACACATGAACATTTATCATGCACATATGCAATTATCTATCAGACACAGAGGAAACATCATACATTCATACAAGCATTTATTCAACATGTCCATTATAGTCATTAACAGTAAATATAGTTGCGGAAGTAGAAATGGACAATATCACTTATCTTATGAATAACTTGATCCGCAACCAGCTACGTTGCTGCAACATTCCACCCAACCATAGGCCAACGTGCTCCTTAATCTCTCAGCAGCGCTGCCACCCCCGAGCTGGGCATGATTCTCCAAGGAATAAGGGAACTAGCAGGCTTGCACATAGCCAAGGGTATACAAAACACACAGCCAAGCCAACACAGTTGGGTTTAACAGGCCATCAAGGAGTTGGGAAAGGCTCATTGCTAAGCTGGTGGGCTCATTATAGAGCCAAGAACACCTACACTAGAACTAGCCTGACTTCTAAGACACCCACACACACCCAACACAAGGAATCGGTCCCTTCTCTGCTACATAGTCCCTCATGCCCTGCATTCCCTTCCAGTGCTATTCAGGGGTTGTGGAGAAGAAAGCCATCCCTCTAGCTCTGTCTGTGTGGTTTCCCAGCCACCAAGTTTGTCAAGCAAAACTAAGCCCCCATCCCAGCTCCCTACATAGTCCGAAGACCAACCATTGCACTCAAGAAATCAATCAGTTGTTGCAGCTCAACAGGGAAAACGACTCCCCTGGGAATTATACAGTCCCAAACGTATCAGTGAGTGTACCTCACAGCAAGGGAAAAACCACAGCCCATCCTGGGAAACAAATCCATCGGGAAGACATACCTAGACCACGCTGAGGAAGGGAAAAACACAAACTTCCCAATCCTGTGCGTGAAATGAACAGAACAACCATAACCGTCTGTGAGACAGCTGAAAATGTGATTGGCCCTTCACAGCAATTCGTGGGTGAACAAGCACGGCTCTCAGCTCGCTGCATCAGTCAGAAAAAAAAAAAGAAAATTCCTATGCATAGAGGTGAACAGAAAATCATGAGGTCCCCGTAGTAGTGAGTGCGTGAAGGTTTTTCTTGCCATTAGGAAGTCAAACGTTGGGGTGGAGTGTGCGTGTAGGTGAGGACTGATAGTCCTGCCACCCCACTCCCAAAGCAATTAACTGCCTCAACCACCAGCAACCATTCTTCAATGAAAGTGGTTGGAAATAAAACAAGGTGGTGACACATGGGTTTTTCCCCATTGGCCAAGGTTTGACAAATCCCCCCCACATCCTCATCCTCATGAAAATCATTCCCCTTCTCAATTTAGTTGTCACGATCGTAGTTGGTTGTGTTCATTTTAATTAAAGATGCATATTTACATGATGATAAACTTAATATCTATGCCGCATGCCCTGATACACCTTCGGTGACAATTTTAAATCCAAAACATAGCATAACCAATCAATGGTGGGGCCTTGGCCTTTAGCTCCGCACCATGATTATTACAATATATACATCATATGCATCTAATGTAACGAGGTCAAAACCGGGGTGTGACATTCCCCTCCCCCTTCAATAGCACTGTCCTCAGTGCTTACAAAATTGAACAAAATGCTACACTGGTATCGCCTCAGTGTTCCACAAAATTGAAAAAAAATGGATGTGCCAATCGCATGGCATCCTCTAGCTCCCATGTATCCTCTTCAGGTCTGAAGTGCTCCCATTGCACCTTTACCTGACCTATGGCTCAGTTCCGGAGCATTGTGACCTTCCTGTCGAGGATGCGCATTGGCTCGATTCGAAACTCTCCCTCGGGTTCCACCTGAATCACATCCCAATGTATCACATGCTTAGGATCATGTACATATCTCTTAAGCAAAGAAACATGAAAAACATTATGAGCTCTAGTGATAGCATGTAATGCAAGTCTATATGCAACTGGCCCTATTCTCTCGAGCACTTCAAATGGCCCACAGTATCTCGGTGACAACTTGGCACAACTACCAAGCTTCAAGGAACTCTTCCTTGCCCTCACTCTGAGGTAAACATGATCCCCAAAATTGAACTCCCTATTCACCCTATGCTTATCTGCATAGCTTTTCTGTCTGTCCTGTGCTATTTTCAGCTTCTGCCTTATCTTGAAAACCTCTTGCTCCATTTCCCAGAGCAATTATGGACCAATCACAATCCTGTTCAGTGGATTATCCCAAGTCACTAGTGTCCTACACCTTCTTCCATACAAAGCTTCATACGGACTCATCCCCAAGGATGCTTGTTGTCCATTGTTATAAGCAAACTCTACCAAGTGTAAGTAATCTTCCCACTTGGTTGGTTTGTACATTACGTACATGCGAAGCATGTCTTCAAGCACCTGATTAACTCTTTTTGTCTTCCCATCTGTCTGAGGATGGTATGCAGTGCTGAAGTTTAGCTTTGTACCCAAATCTGCAAACAACCCCTTCCAAAAGTTGGAAGTGAACTTGACATCCCTGTTAGAGACTATTGCCTTAGGCAATCCATGCAATTTGAATATCTCCTTCATGAAGATCCTTGCAATGTCATCAGTCTGATGCGTAGAATTAACTGGTATAAAATGTGCTTCCTTTGTCAACTTGTCTACCACAACCATGATGGAATCATGTTGTCTCCAAGTCGTTGGAAATCCTGTAATAAAATCCATGGAAATAACTTCCCATTTCCATTCCGGAACTGGCAAAGGCTGCAACAAACTTGCTGGATGTTGATGCTCAACCTTTACCTATTGACATTTCATACACCTTGAAATGTACTTGGCCATATCCTTTTTCATTCCTGGTCAAAAGTATTGCTTTCTAGCTGTAGCAATTGTCTTCTGATATCCTGGGTGACCAGAATACGGAGCCTGATGGATCTCATCCATAACAACTCTCCTCAAATATGCTGCATCTGGAATATAAATTCTACCTTTATAAGTGAGAAGTTCATCTTCTTCCAATTTATATCCCTCATACCTCTTCTCAAGAATTTTCTGCTGCAATTTGTCTTTTACCTGCTCATACAATTCATTTCCAGCAACATGATCAACAATCTGCTGCCTCAAATCTGATTGGCAAATACTGAGAGATGCCACATGCATTTCCTGCACCTTCCTGCTGAGTGCATCAGCTACCTTATTCTCTTTTCCCTTTATGTGCTTGATTTCAAAATTAAATTCACATAAAAACTCTAGCCATATTGCTTGCCTAGCATTCAGAGTAGGCTGATCAAACAAATACTTCAGTCCACAGTGGTCTGTTCTGAGCTCAAATCTCCTACCCATCAAGTAATGCCTCCACATCTTGAGAGCATGGACTATGGCTACAAGCTCTAGATCATGAGTGGCATAGTTCATCTCATGTTCCTTCAACTTTCTTGACTCATAACATATCACGTGGTTGTCTTGCATAAGGACTCCTCCAAGCCCTTGTCCGCATGCATCGGTACATACCACAAAATCTTTATTTGGATCTGCAACCTTCAATACTGGTGCACTAGTGAGAAGATTATTCAACCTCTGGAAACTTTCTTCACAACTCGATGTCCATTCGAACTTCATCCCCTTCTTTTGCAAAGAAGTGATAGCATGTGCAACTTTGGAGAATCCCTCAATGAATCTCCTGTAGTATCCTGCAAGTCCCATGAAAGATCTTACATCTGTCACATTTCTTAGAGTAGGCCAATTCATAATGGCTTCAATCTTTTCAGGGTCCATAGATATACCCTCCTCTGAGATAATGTGACCCAAGTACTGAATTCTGTCTCTATAGAAGTCACACTTGCTTAGTTTCGCATACAACTGATGCTCCCTGAGCAAATTCAATGTCAATCTCAAATGCTCTTCATGCTCTTTCTCATCCTGGGAATAAACAAGAATGTCATCAAGGAAAACAAGAACAAACTTGTCCAAATACTTGCTGAAGACACTATTCATAAGGCACATAAATGTAGCTGGTGTATTTATGAGACCAAATGGTACCACTACAAACTCATAATGCCCATACCTTGTCCTAAAGGCGGTCTTATGAATGTCTTCATCCTTGATTCTCACCTGATGGTAACCAGACCTCAAGTCAATCTTGGAAAATACCTTTGCTCCTCTCATTTGATCAAAGAGGTCATGTCACGTCCCTGTCCCTTAGCCGGCGAAGAGGACGCGACGAACACATCAACACAACCGGGAAAACAGCCCATGAAGATAATCAGAGGAGGTCAATGCTGAAATTAAAGCCTAAACAATAGGCACAATTCATCATACAAGGATGCACAGTCTTTCAAACAATCAACGGAAGCAAACATAGACATTCCAACATTTAACATCAGTATAAATTATAGAGATGAAGTAAACAGTAGCACTTATCTTTTGATGAAGAATTCACCCGCAACCAGCTACGTCGCTGCAACGTTCCACCCAACCATAGGCCAGCGAGCTCATCAGTCTCTCAGCAACGCTGCCACCCCCGAGCTGGGCATGATTCCTTCAGAGTAAGGGTCAATTGCAGGCTTATACATAGCCAAGGGGACATAAACAACAAACCAACGCAGCTGGGTTTCACAGGCTTTCAACAGACAAGCCAAGCCAGCATAGTCCGAAGACTAACCATTGCACTCAGGAAATTACTTAGCTGTCACAGCTTAAAACAGGACAAACGAATTCTGAAGCGGCATACAACAAATTCCCAAATGTAGCAACAAACACACTTACAGCAGGGAAAAATCAACAATTCGTCCAAGGCAATTGAGCCACGGGAAGACTCACACAGACCACGCTAGAAACAAATTTACAGACTCCCATCCTGGGCATAGGTAATAATCAACGCAGAACCCACAATTCAACCCATGGGGAAAAGATTCAGCCACTCCATTCACCAATCCGCAGAGGAAAACGACGTGGGTAAAACCCAGGAAATTCCTGTGCGTGAAAATGAGAAACGGGAGGGAAATTCTCTGCGTGAGAATGCACGGCAGTCAGGAGGATGCGAATTGCAAGTGCCTAAGCGTTTAGCAACTTGTGAAGAGGAAGAAAAATGCCTGCGTGAGACCAAAATCGCCCAGAGCCTATGCGCGAGGAGCCAACAGACCAAAAATCGTGGTGAGTGTGAATTGACCAGGGAAGAGTGCGTGAGGGAGAAGAATGGGCAGACATGGGTGGAGTGAGAAAGTGGGTAAGGCTGATAGCCTGCCACAACCACCACCACTTCAGTAATAACTCCCCCAACCACCAGCTGAAGCATTAAAGAGGTTAACAAGGGAAGATGGAAAATCAACAAGGTGACAAAACATGGGTTTTTCCCCCATAACCAAGGTTTGACATCCCCCACCCCTTATCCTTTGGAACCATGCCCTTTTCATTCAACGTTGCACTGCCATAGCTAGTTGTGGTTTATTTTAATTGATGTGCGAATTTACATGATGCCGAATTAAAATGTGCCGGATAGCACGACATACCATCGGCAATTATCCCCCATTGCCAAAACATACACAACCAAATCGATGGTGGGGATTTTGCCTTGAGCTCCTCACCATGATTAATTACAATATATACATCATGCAAACGGGGTCGAAACCGGGGACATTACATTCCCCTCCCCCTTGGAATAACACCATCCTCGGTGTTCCATTACATATATACAATACATATACAGTTGCACATCAAAATTTCAAAATTGCAGATATGTTCCACGTTCAATCATCTACTTTGAACGTTCATGACCAAGCCTCTCGGCTTCCATGGACTTTTCTTGCTGGTTCTCAGCTTCCAGCCGATCCTGAAGTCTAGGAAATTTGCGGCTATTTCCCTCATCATGTTCCCTCATTGGACAGTCCCGACGTAAATGATGTCCTCCACATCTCCAGCATCTCACTGGCTACTTCATCTTTACCTGCTCAATTTCCTTTGAGTCTTCATGCCTGGACTGTTTCTTATCGGGTTGCTTGGACAATTGTCCCATTGCTGATCCACCTTCCTTTCCCTTGCTAATTGCTCTCAGAAGGATTTTCACCTCCCTTTGCAAACCAATAGAGTCTTGCAAAATATGGTGGTTCATTTCACTCTACCTTTTCTGTATCCTGAGCATCTCCCCAAGATTCTCTTGGGTCTTGGCAATTATTTGAAGGAGACTTCCAGCTAAGTCCGACAACTTTTGATCTGCTACCATGAT
>LPNX011025057.1:10167-44539 GCA_001517045.1 Pseudotsuga menziesii | reverse complement strand
ATTCACTATCAACTATTGAGACACCAGGAGTGCGTCCACTCCCCAGAGTGTAATCAATATTGAAAACCCTTTCATGACTCGACATCGAAAAAGTGTGCACTATCTTCTGGTGTGTGCCATGTAGGTTCTATTCATACTCAAGCAATCGGCCATCATGGAAATAAATCAAACATGTTCTACATATGGAAATTTAATAATTAAACATGCATATTCATAGCAAGGGTCACAGAACACTTATCCATTTGCCGTCGCAGTATGCCTTTAGATCTGTTAGGCACCATCAAGGAGTTGGGAAAAGCTGAATGCTAAGCTGGTGAGCTCGCTGCAGAGCTAGGAACATCTACACCAAAACTAGCCTGACTTCTAAGACACCCACACACACCCAGCACAAGGAACCAGTCCCTTCTCTGCTACACAGTCCCTTAGGCCCTGCATTCCCTTTTAGTGCTATCCTGGGGTTGTGGAGAAGAAAGTCAGCCCTCTAGCTCTGTTTGTGTGGTTTCCAATCACCCGGCTTAAACAAACCAAGCCCCCATCCCTGCTTCATGTTTACGTTTCATATCCACACATGTCTTACCGACATAACCCATACCATCTCATTCCTTTTATCACCAAACATGTAGTGCAGATGAGACATTTCAAAATGTCCAATGGCGTTTCACCCGAAACCCATTTCCAAGGGAAAACCTTCCCATGAAGTTTGGATTCTGCAGGCCATCACACATGGTCTTCCTGTAGTGTGTACCCCTGACACATTCATCAAATAGCCAAACAGTCAATCATTACCTGATACTACAATCCAAATTGATCGTTCCGTAACCAAGCAATGACATTAGCAATCGAATTCAATAAGAATTTGCGATTCTATCTACTACATAAATTGACTTGCTCATTTGTGGGTCTCTTGTAAGCAGCATTACTATGCCCATTATAATTTTTATGCTTACTATCATAACATGAATACCCACTTACCATGTGTCCCTCCTGACACAATCTCACACAAGCCAATAATGATTAGTAGCCGTTAGTACCTCTTAAATCCGAAATCCACAGTTCGAATTTAACAACACGTACGAACTAATTTTCACAACCATGAGACTTCTTCTCATAAATAGTAGATTCTGGCATTATTCAGGGTCTTACCTCTCAATGCCGGACTCGAAATAATCTACCTGAAACATGAATTTCAACCAACCAAACACAATCTTGTGCAAGCCAATAGCGACTGGTAGTTGTCAGCAATTTCTTAAATTTGAAATTCATAATTCAAATGTGTCAAGCTCTTTCACATGGTATATTTTGGCATTGGTTAGGATCTTACCTCTCAATGCCGTGCTCCAAATAGTCTACCTGAAACATGAGCTCTCAGACAACCAAACACAAGCTTATGCAAGCCAATAGTGGCTAGTGGTTGTTAGCAATCTTTTAAACCCGAAATTCTCAATTCGAATGGTAGATTATGGCAGTGGTCAGGAGCTTACCTCTCACTATCATGTCTTGAAATGATCTACCTGAACATGAACTTCAAACAACCAAACACAAGCTTATGCAAGCCAACAATGGCTAGTGGTTGTCAGCAATTTCTCAAATCCGAAATTCACAATTAGAATGCTAACAACCTATTATGCATATCACTTGGTAGATTCAAGCATTGGTTAGGATCTTACCTCTCAATGCCATGCTTAACATAATATACCTGAAACATAAGCTCTCAACAACCAAACACTTGGTAAGTATGGCTGCATATACTATCTCATTGCTACAACCATCATTGAAGCATTTTCAGAATTTAGAAAATTCAAATACTTCAAAGGTTAGTCACATCAGTGTTCTCAAAGCTCATTTACTTCGTGCAATCATTATCATGCTAACATTGAAAGGTATAGTCATATCATTCATGCAACTAAATGAAAGTTTAGATACCCTTACTTCACAGGCGTATCATTCATACCACCTTGCTCTTCAATAGAGCATTTCTGGCAGCCAATTGATCATGACTATCCTGCATTCATAACAGCCTTCGAAACAGTTTAAGAATCATCATTAATTCATCATTCCAGCTGTTAGTTATTCATACTATCACATTCATTCGTCTCCATGCATTCATGCCATACATCACAACATTGCACCTTTACTTAGGCAATCAGTCACTCACACCCTTCATACGCATACATTCAATGCATAACAACAAGATTCATAAAATCTTATTAATGCATGTCCATTCAATGCTACCTTGCATTGATTCAGGAATACTATGCATTCAACCATACCATGGCCTAACCATGACTACCTCATATAGGATGCATTACTATAATCAATATCATTAACATGTATAGGCATGACACCTTTCTACATTCCAACATTCACATGGTATGAGGTCTCTTACCTAGACCAATCCATGGAATCTGTCATAAGCAAACTCTTACCTGCATGGATCTTACTTACACCCTTTCCATGACCGATTTGGTTGGTCCTTGCAGGAGATCGCAGAATTTGCTCACCAACTTTTGTTATGGACTCGTTGCCTTATCCCTTCTCCATAGGGTTGCTAGTCTCATTCCTCAGCATCAGCAACATATTCATCCGGGTCCATGTCATCGTTGGTTTGTCCACTAATGCCAGCGTCAAAACAATGATTATCATCAGTGGTACATTATAAATATATAATTCCCAATATTCTTACCAACATGCAATATCCTATGCATGCAATACATATTCTCCTACATTTCAGCTATATACTTGGGAAATGAAGTTATAATCAGCAAGATAGGGTCTAATGAAAACTTCCCTTTCAAACCCCTCATCTTCTCATGGAATTCCTCTTCCACACAGCAGCTGGTTGACTTCACAGTCCTTGCTGCCCCTGGGCATGCAACTGTCCATATTTGTCCATTTGACAACAACGGCCATCCTTAGCACTTTTCTGCTTCATGCTCCGATTTCGGTCACTTATCCTTGTTCCCCACTGGATAAGATTTCCAACGCCTATTCACATGCTTCATTCTGATCTCGGATGTGAAAACCACACCCCTTCTAAGAATGAAGACTTTCACCAATCTTGGCATTTTACACCACGGAAATGCAGAATTTTCACATTCTTCTAATGATCTTAGAGCCATTTTGGTAGCTGCATTTTTGGCATCCTTCTTGTCCTTTGTGAAATCCCTCTGATTCGAACTCTTGCCCAAAACACAGGAATTTCCTTCTCTCAAGAACGACTGTCTCAGGGGGACGACGGGGGTCAAGGGGGCTTGCCCCCTTATGGCTTCAACAACTCAAAATTTCACTGAGAAACAGTTGAAATCGGCTCCCGGAACCATTGTTCCTTCCTCCAAATCGGCTCCCTGGAAGCTCTAACCTTCCGCAACTGCGGCTCCCCGGAAGCTTCAACCCTTCCGCAACTGCGGCTCCCCGAAAGCTCCAACCTTCCGACATATTGGCTGACTTCACATCGGATGCTGAACCGCTTTTCATCCGCAACGGCGGATGGGGAAATCGTTATTTCTCCCGCAACGTCGGAAGTTAGCTTCATCCCCTCTTCTGCAACGGCGGCTTGCCAGACCTTAACTTCTCCCGATCGGCACCTACGAAGAACGGCCTTCACGTCGGACGTCGGCTGACTCTTGAATCGGAAGTCGGATGTCTTTAGCTTCCGCAACGGCGGACGTCTACTTCGTCAAATCTTCTGATTGGTGAACTATCTTTGAGCCTTAACCCTTTTTGACATGTCGACGATCGGGGGAATCTCCCATCGGAAGACTTAACCATTTGGGCTTCCGCAACGGCGGACGGAAACTTCATCAGTTCACCCGCAACGGTGAACGCCCACTTCGCCAGCCCTTCTGATTTGCACTTACGTCGGACGTCGGCGGACTCTCGGAACATCGGACGTAGGACAACTCTCCCTTCTGATTTCTCCAACACTTAGACAAATTTTCGATTTTCCAAAATTTCTTCTTCGTCGGTAATCGGACGACTCTCGCATCGGATGCAGGATTGCTTCGCCATCCGCAACGGTGGATGGAAGACTTTACCAATCCTTCCGCAATGGCGGAAGTTCACTTCCTTCAACGGCCCGGTCGTTCCATACTTAGCCAAATTTTTGAAATTTTTTCTGCGGCGTCGGCGATCGGACGGATCTCAAGTCGGATGCAGGATTGCTCCACCGTCCGCAACAGCGGCACTTCCGTAATTCTTCCGCAACGGTCAGAGGTTAACTCGGTGAACCCTTCTGCAACGGTCGGACGAGAAACTTCACCCATTCGCCCGCAACGGCGGACGTTAACTTTGCCAGTCCCTCCGCAACGGCGGAATTCCGCTTCCTCCAGTGGTCCGACTACTCACACTTAGACCATTTTTCTGAATTTGTTTGCTCACTGTTGTTCTGCTGGACAGAGAAGGTAATTCTACCTTCTGTCACTGCACCTTCTTGGCCCATAGAGGCCCATTGCTGCAACTCAAAGCTCTGATACCACTCTGTCACGTCCCCATCCCTCAGCCGGCGAAGAGGACGCGGCGAACACATCAACACAACCGGGAAAACAGCCCATGAAGATAATCAGAGGAGGTCAATGCTGAAATTAAAGCCTAAACAACAGGCACAATTCATCATACAAGGATGCACAGTCTTTCAAACAATCAACGGAAGCAAACATAGACATTCCAACATTTAACATCAGTATAAATTACAGAGATGAAGTAAACAGTAGCACTTATCTTTTGATGAAGAATTCACCCGCAACCAGCTACATCGCTGCAACGTTCCACCCAACCATAGGCCAGCGAGCTCATCAGTCTCTCAGCAACGCTGCCACCCCCGAGCTGGGCATGATTCCTCCATAGTAAGGGTCAATTGTAGGCTTATACATAGCCAAGGGGACATAAACAACAAACCAACGCAGCTGGGTTTCACAGACTTTCAACAGACAAGCCAAGCCAGCATAGTCCGAAGACTAACCATTGCACTCAGGAAATTACTTAGCTGTCACAGCTTAAAACAAGACAAACGAATTCTGAAGCGGCATACAACAAATTCCCAAACGTAGCAACAAACACACTTACAGCAGGGAAAAATCAACAATTCGTCCAAGGCAATTGAGCCACGGGAAGACTCACACAGACCACGCTGGAAACAAATTTACAGACTCCCAGCCTGGGCGTGGGTAATAATCAATGCAGAACCACAATTCGACCCATGGGGAAAAGATTCAACCACTCCATTCACCAATCCGCAGAGGAAAACGACGTGGGTAAAACCCAGTAAATCCCTGTGCGCGAAAATGAGAAACGGGAGGGAAATTTTCTGCGTGAGAATGCACGGCAGTTAGGAGGACGCGAATTGCAAGTGCCTGAGCATTTAGCAACTCGTGAAGAGGAAGAAAAATTCATGCGTGAGACCAAAATCGCCCAGAGCCTATGCGTGAGGAGCCAACAGACCAAAAATCATGGTGAGTGTGAATTGACTAGGGAAGAGTGCGTGAGGGAGAATAATGGGCAGACGTGGGTGGAGTGAGCAAGTGGATAAGGCTGACAGCCTGCCACAACCACCACCACTTCAGCAATAACTCCCCCAACCACCAGCTGAAGCATTAAAGAGGTTAAAAAGGGAATATGGAAAATCAACAAGGTGAAAAAACATGGGTTTTTCCCCCATAACCAAGGTTTGACATCCCCCACCCCTTATCCTTTGGAACCATGCCCTTTTCATTCAACGTTGCACTGCCGTAGCTGGTTGTGGTTTATTTTAATTGATGTGCGGATTTACATGATGCCGAATTAAAATGTGCCGGATAGCACGACATACCATCGACAATTATCCCCCATTGCCAAAACACACACAACCAAATCGATGGTGGGGCTTTTGCCTTGAGCTCCTCACCATGATTAATTACAATATATACATCATGCAAACGGGGTCGAAACTGGGGACATTACAGGTCATCAATCCTAGGCAAAAGATATTTATTCTTCACAGTAACCTTGTTCAACTGACTGTAATCAAAACATAACCTGAGTGTACCATCTTTCTTCTTTACAAATAGAACTGGTGCTCCCCAAGGAGACACACTCGGTTGGATATACTTCTTTTCCAACAACTCTTGCAGTTGCATATTTAATTCTAGCATTTCCAGGGTACCCATCCTGTAGGGTGCTTTGGACACTGGTGCTGCTCCTGGCACAAGTTCAATTGTGAAGTCAATGTCCCTCTTTGGAGGAAGCCCTGGAATCTCATCAAGAAACACATCCCTGAATTCCTGTAACACCTGATAGTCCTCCAACCTCGGAGTTCCATCTCTTGTTTCCTCTAAAATCTAAGCTGCATACAACTGGCAGCCCTTCCTACAGAACTTCTTTAACTGCATTGCTGAAACCTGTCGTACTAAAATCACCTTTGGAATGCCTTTCACAACTACTAGGTTTCCTTCTTCGTCCATGCATTTGAAATTCTTATTGTAGCAGTCAAGCTTCACCCTGTGAGCTTCTAACCAATCCATTCCAATGAGAACATCATAGGAACCAAGCGGTAGAACATTCAAATCTACACACGTGGCCAATCCATCCATGACCAATGGACATTTCTCAACCACTTCACTGACCTTTCTCTTAGTTCCAGTGGCTAGCTGAACTAACCAATACTTCCTATTCTTTACTTTCTTAAAAGCACAAATCTCCACTACTCTAGGAGTAATGTAACTGTGCGTAGAACCAGGGTCAATCAAAATAGAAACAGATTGCTCAACAATCTTACCTGCTACTTCAACTACAATTGACTGGTGATCTGCCTGGCGGTCCTCCAGTGCTGCATAAATCCTAGGGATTGCCCTTGCTACTTGACCCACTATTTCGGCTTCTTGAACATTATAAGTTGGCCTTGCACTCTCATTCTCGAGTGGACAATTCCTGCGCATGTGGGGTCCTCCACAGTTCCAACATTGAAGTGGCCCTCTATTCTGTTGTGGATCCTTAGGCTTTTCTCCTGTCACTCCAACTGGTTTACTCGTAGCTTGGGACGGCTGCTTCTGTTGATTCCTGAAGCTAGAAGGTTTGAAACATTTCTTCCTTTGGTCAAACTTCTTGTTCTTCTTGTCCTTCCATGCCTTATCGTAATCAGGTTTACCTTTTCTTTGCTCATAACAATACTTAGCTTTTCTTATTGCTTCTTTAAGAGTTCTAGGTTCATAAAACTCAATTCTATCTTTGTAAGACTGAGGTAATCCACTCAGAAAACACTGGACCTTCACTTTTTCATCTCTGATGTACCGAACATACCTCAACAGCTCCAAAAAATTATTTGCATACTCTTCCATGGTCTACTGTCCCAAATCTCAGCTCATGGAACTCCTTAATCTTGTCATCATAATACCTATCAGAGAGGTATTTCTGCTTGAAATATTTCTTGAACTGTTTCCACTTCAGTTTCCTTTCACTGATCCTCTTTACCTGCTTGAAGTGTTCCCACCAAATGGATGCTCTTCCATTCAGATTGAATATGGAAACTCTTGCCTTCATGTTTCCTAAATAATCATGCACTTGAAAGTACTTCTTTGTCCCAAGAAGCCAAGCCTCAGCCTCTTGTCTAGTCTTTACCTCACCATCGAATGTAGGAGGTTTAGCCTTCTTAAATTCATCCTGAGAGTGATCCCTATGGTGTCTCTTTCTTTTCCTTTTATGCGAAGAAGAACTTGAATCCCCGCCAGATTCTTCAGAATCAGATGATCCACTAGAAGTCCTTCTCCTCCTCCTGGTACTGCTCTTACTGCCTTCTAGTCTTGCTGTACCTTGTCCAGAGTCTATCTTTCTTTGCAAGTTTGTCAAACTCTGCAACATAGCATCATTCAACTGATGCTGCTCTTCCTGGGCTTTGATCAGACTTCTCATGGTAGCTGCAACATCTGACGGTGTCCCTTGGAATCGCCTTCCATTGGACTCAATTTCATCATTTCTATTACGGACATTTTCTCCCATGGCATCTTCTGCTTGCTCATAAGAATCCTGAGCATCATACCCATCATGGGTTCTCATACTGAACCACCACTTACTTGTCAAACTGCACTACCCGGAATACTTCCCTTGAAAGTGACTATGATTCTGCAAACTTGTTAATAACACAAATGTTAGATGCATAGCATTGATATAAACCAACATTACTTACCTTCTCCTGGAATAATCATAAATAACCAGTTTTCTTCATCAAAGAATGTCTATCTGAGGGGGATGACGGGGGTCAAGGGGGCTTGCCCCCTTGGGGCGGGTTGAGGGCAGCGCCCTCGTTTTTTTTTTTTTTTTTTGGTAAATCATTCATTGGTTTTCACGCAATCTGGCGCATAAGATCGCTGCCACTTTTCTCCTTTTCAGCCTTGAAATTTCACTGAACAACCACTGAAAACTCCTCTGAAAAACAGCTGAATTTTCCTTTGTTCAATCGGGTCTCTTCCCCAATTGTTCTTCCGTAGAATCGGCTCCTCTTTCCAATTATTCTTCCGCAGAATCAACTCCTCTTCCACTATTTCTTCCGCAACGGCGGCTCACGAAACGCTTCCTTCTTCCGATCGGCGTCGGCAGCCTTTCTAGTCGGAAGCCGTAACGCTTTTGCTTCCGCAACGGCGGCTCGCGAAATGATTCCTCCTTCCAATCGACATCGGTAGCCTTTCTAGTCAGAAGCTTTAATGCTTTCGCTTCCGCAACGGCGGCTCGTGAAACACTTTCCCTTCCGATCGGCCGCTCTTTACTTAAAGAAATTTTAACTTCGACGTCGGCAGCCTTTCTAGTCGGAAGCTTTAATGCTTTCGCTTCAGCAATGGCGGCTCGCGAAACGCTTTCCCTTCCAATTGGCTGCTCTTTACTTAAATAAATTTTAAAACATCTTGCGGCGTCAGAGGTCTTTTCCATTGGCTGGCAAATTACTTTGGCTTCCGCAACGGCGGCACACCAAAGACAAACTCCTTCCGACGGCCGCCCTTTACTTAGAAAAATTTTAAAAACTTCTTGCGGCGTCGGAGGTATTTTCCGTCGTGCATCTAGTCATTTAGACTTCCACAATGACGGACGCCCACTTCACAAACTCTTCCGCAATGATAGAAGTTAACTTCACAAACTCTTCCGCAACGACAGAAGTTAACTCTGATAATCGTTTCGATGCGGAACACTTAGCCGTTTTCGTGGCTTTCTCCAAACTGTTTCGTAGGGCCTGTTTTTGCTTAGTGCTTCCACAACGACAGAAGTCCTTCTGCCTAGATCTTCCGCAACGGCGGAAGTATTTCCTGCTATCTCTTCCAATACAGCAGAGGTCTTTCCGCTGGTGGCCCGACCTCTCAACACTTAGACCATTTTCTTTTGAATTTTACCAGTCGTCCACTGATTTCTGCTAGGCAGAATGAGATACAACCTCTGTCAGTTGCTCCTTCTTAGCCCATAGAGGTCCATTGTTGCAACCTGAAGCTCTAATACCATACTGTCACGTCCCCGTGCCTCCGACCGACGAAGAGGACGCAACTACAAACTTCAAACACACGGGCTAAGAGCCCCATGAACATGTAAATGCATAAAAATGCTAAAACAGAATGTTGAAGCAAACGTATTGAAGTAGAAACATGCACACATGAACATTTATCATGCACAGATGCAATTATATATCAGACATAGCAGAAACATCATACATTCATACAAGCATTCATTCAACATGTCCATTATAGTCATTAACAGTAAATATAGTTGCGGAAGTATAAATGGACAAGACCACTAATCTTATGAATAACTTGATCAGCAACCAGCTACGTCGCTGCAACGTTCCACCCAGCCATAGGCCAGCGTGCTCCTTAATCTCTCAGCAGCGCTACCACCCCCGAGCTAGGCATGATTCTCCAAGGAATAAGGGAACTAGCAGGCTTGCACATAGCCAAGGGTATACAAAACACACAGCCAAGCCAACACTGTTGGGTTTAACAGGCCATCAAGGAGTTGGGAAAGGCTCATTGCTAAGCTGGTGGGCTCATTACAGAGCCAAGAACACCTACACCAAAACTATCCTGACTTCTAAGACACCCACACACACCCAACACAAGGAATCAGTCCCTTCTCTACTACACAGTCCCTCAGGCCCTGCATTCCCTTCCAGTGCTATTCAGGGGTTGTGGAGAAGAAAGCCAGCCCTCTAGCTCTATCTGTGTGGTTTCCCAGCCACCAGATTTGTCAAGCAAAACTAATCCCCCATCCCAGCTCCCTACACAGTCCGAAGACCAACCATTGCACTCAAGAAATCAATCAGCTGTTGCAGCTCAACAGGGAAAATGACTCCCCTGGGAATTATACAGTCCCAAACGTATCAGTGAGTGTAGCTCACAGCAAGGGAAAAACCACAGCCCATCCTGGGCAACAAATCCATCGGGAAGACATACATAGACCACGCTGAGGAAGGGAAAAACACAAACTTCCCAATCCTGTGCGTGAAATGAACAGAACGACCATACCCGTCTGTGAGACAGCCGAAAATGTGATTGGCCCTTCACAGCAATTCGTGGGTGAACGAGCACGGCTCTCAGCTCGCTGCATCAGTCAGAAAAAACCAGGAAAATTCCTGTGCGTAGAGATGAACAGAAAATCGTGAGGTCCCCGTAGTAGTGAGTGCGTGAAGGTTTTTCTTGCCATTAGGAAGTCAAACGCTGGGGTGGAGTGTGCGTGTGGGTGAGGAATGATAGTCCTGCCACCCCACTCCCAAAGCAATTAACTGCCTCAACCACCAACAGCCATTCTTCAATGAAAGTGGTTGGAAATAAAACAATGTGGTGACACATGGGTTTTTCCCCATTGGCCAAGGTTTGACAATTCCCCCCCACATCCTCATCCTTGTGAAAATCATGCCCCTTCTCAATTTAGTTTCCGCGATCGTAGCTGGTTGTGTTCATTTTAATTAAAGATGCATATTTACATGATGATAAACTTAATATCTATGCCGCATGCCCCGATACACCTTCGGTGACAATTTTAAATCCAAAACATAGCATAACCAATTAATGGTGGGGCCTTGGCATTTAGCTCCGCACCATGATTATTACAATATATACATCATATGCATCTAATGCAACGGGGTCAAAACCAAGGTGTGACATCATTAATCAACTTGGACAAATCAGGCAAGAGCAAAGTTATCAAAAATGTAATTTTTCAGTTAGGTTGCACATACTGGTAGTATTGATGAGGCATCTGTATACCAGTAGGACCATAGGTTGATTGATACACTGGTTTTTGGGAATTTGGATTCGTAGACGATCCCCCCAAAGATTTTCTAGATGGAGGAGGGTTTCCTCCAGGTGGTGGTGGTCCTCCACCAGGCGGGCCTCCACCATGTGTTCCTCTACCAGGTGGGCTTCCAAAAGGTGGTACCCCAGGCGGTGGTCCTCCAGGTGATGGCCCCTCAGAAGGTGGTCCTCCAGAAGGTGGTGGTCCTCCAGGAGGTGTCCCCCCTAGAAGGTGGTCCGCCACAAGGTGGTCCTCTGCCAGGTGGGACTCCGCCATGTGGTCATCCACCAGGTGGACCTCCACTAGGTGGACCCCCAAAAGTTGGGCCACCATATCCTCTAACAATATTGATAGGTATCCCCCCAGGCATAGGCATATACGACAAGTTGGGTTTCCTCCATGGTGTAAGCATGTTTTCGGGGTAAGTCATACTAGGATAAACCATTCCTGTAGATGTAGGTTGAAATTTTACATTACTTACGAATGGTAGATTTATGGGGTGAGTATATCCCCAAGAAGGTTCATTAACAATGGGTTCTTTGCCTAAGGGTTTCCCCATACTATAAGGGGGAGTAACCACTTTGGTTTTTATGGGAGGGACTACAACTGATGGTTGTCCTACAGTAGGAGTCTATCTTGTACTGGATGCGACTCCACTAACTATTGATGTAACTTGAGATGGAGGTTTCCCCCTAGTGGAAGAAGATACAGGAGAACTAGAAGAAGACCCAAGATTTTGAACCATAGTAATAGGATTGGAAGGTTGACCTATATTAGGAACTATTGATCCTTGAACCAGTGATGTCAAACTAGGAGCAGATTGAGATGTCGAGAGTAAACGGTATCCAGGAGGGTTTTATTTTGAAAGATGGGGTAAAAGAGCCAACACATGTTCCTGATGTGAAGGAGGTGAATCTATGATGTTTGCAAGGTGCTCCTGAAAATTATGTAAATGATCGACCGTTGGTTGGAGCTTTCTATACATATCCTCATTCAATAGAGGATTAAAAAAGGACGGTCTAGTAACCCTAAATTCAAAAATTGCTTGACCCGTATAGGTTCTCCAAAAAGGATCAATAGGGCCATATTCTGTCACTATTTTGTCCCCTCAGTATCATCAGATGAATGATCAACCCAGTTTGATGAACCAACATGAATTTCCATTAGAAAATGGAAGGTAGTGTCAGCCATAGGAGGTTGTTCAACCAAGGGATTATCATATGTAGTGAATTCTTCCCCCACTTCCATAGTTGGATTCTCTTCCATGTGAGAACCAATTGCGGCACCCTTGTCTATGAATTCCATTGGTGTTTCTCCTACAATAGGATTAAGTTCAGGTGGAAATCCTTAAACTCTTCTAGATCATCTCAAAGGAAACTCAGCCAAATTGTTGGTCACTAAAATCCTAACCTAGGGTTTCAAAACTAGAAAAAACACACAAAACCTCTCCTACAAAAGCTAAAGGACACAATAAAACTTAGGTGACAATAGGGGCTGATGAAAGATGGTTCCTCACTAGGATTTTCAAGTCTTTGCAGCTTGAGATATACCGCAAGGTCCAATAATAAAGCGTGACAAGGAGGATTGGGACTGTCCCTTTCTTGAATACCCAATTACCTGGACGATACATGCATAGTAGTCTCCTCGAGTGTTGTTCTCAGTGTATTGTGCTGACAAGATGACCAAAGGGTTTTTCTTAGATGGTTTAGGGAATCCTAGAAGGGTCTCTTGATATACGCAAGGTATGTGGGAGCTCAAATCCGTGTTAGTGATGTCTAATGCACAACCATTCAAAAGGGGCCTTTCAATATACAATCGAGTACGTGAAGTACCTTTCTATATACCTCAAGGGTATGTGAAAGGCCTTTAGATATACCAACGGTACATGGAAGAACCACATAGTTCCTGGGATGCAGTGCAGGCAAATGAACGACAACTCCTATGTTTAAAGACATCGGAATACGTCTCTATCCTATCACTCAAGTTACCAAAAATATTTAAACCAAAGATACCGTTAATTTTATCTCGAACGGTTAGGTGGATGCATGAAGTTTGTACGGAAAATTAAAACCATGCAGCATGGGATGCAAATTTTTCACTTTAACATTCAAAGTATGCCCTACTTACGAGAAGGAGAGAGCGTTTCAATTCTATTTCAAAACAAAAAAATTCCCTAACAGTCCCATTGAACTCATATTTTCAAAAAATGCAAACAATCAACACACTTCTACACTTATCTTTGAAAGCAAGAATAAAGCAAGATCTCTTTTCCTAAAAAGAAAGACACTAGCACTAAAAGGCACACTAAGCACTTTTTCAATTTTCTTCAAAAAATGAAAAGATGTAACTTATAACCATGATATATTTTTCTTTTGATGAGATAAGAGTGTATAAAAGGAAAGGAGAACATGGATATCTGAAATATTGTGAAGCTAATCAGGGGTCCAATGATTCATCTTTAAACAAAATTATGATCAAATCTCAACAATTTTTTTCTTTGAATCAAAAGCAAAAAGTGGTGTTTCATAAACTCACGAAGAGCAAAAGAAAAATCCAAAAAGCAAATCTTCCTTCTCAGTTTGATCAAACAGTAAAAAGATATCTAACTCTACTGACTTCCAAGCACTCCTTTTGAAAATCAAAACCAAGCACACAAGTAGCTAAACAGATGTATGTAACCTAGATCTTTGAACCAAAGCAAAGCAAGCATTTACCACTATCAGAATTTGAATCTAACAATCCAATTCTCAAGAATGAAGCCCAAAAAAACACACAGAACAAAAAGCAAATTCAACTAAGCTTTGAAATCACAAGCGTGTGAAAGCCCTACCTAACACTGCTTGAAGAGGGTTGGTGAAAGAGCATTACTACTTTGGCACCACCTTTTGTTCACTGTGACAGAGTGATGGCACAGCTTAATGACTACTGCGCAAGCATAGTGGCACCACCTATTATCCTTTATACATGTGTGGTGACTAACGTAGATGTCAAAACAAAAATAATGGCGAAACAAAGAGAGTTAGGTGCTAAAAAACTGGCATCAAATCATGAAATTATCAGGAAAATTAATTACAAAAAGTAGATGTGCCTCAGACCTGAGCATATATCATTATACCAAACCAATATCTCACTATAAAATATAGTAGATATGATCACTGAAAGGTTGGAGTTTGGATTTCAGATAAGATTTTGAAATCCAAGGAAGATCGGATGTGTTGAATGTTGTTCCCCAGTATGGTCGCCATATTTGTTGCTAGGAAAATGCACCTCTTGGTCACAATAGTTGTTCCTTTAAGCCTAAATGGTTCAAATATATAACAAATGAGTGATGACATAGATGCAAGACCTCCCCTAGAGATGGTAGATATCTGGAATGCATCCTTTGGCTATTCTATAGTGTGATTTAGTTGTCTCGTATGGTGATGAATCTCCATGAATGTACCTGCACAAACACATCAAGCAAAAAAATAAAGATCAAATTTACCAGAACATAGTCCACAATTCTATATTACTAACTAAGGAATCCAATAGTAAAATGAATGATTACAACATAACAAATTTTACGGGAAAGGAACCAACTTTTCATTAAAAATGAAGAAGAAATATTACAACCATTGCCTTAGTGTTGTGATGCTCCTTCACATGCTATTCCTTTTCCTCAAAAGCTCCAACTTGCTCCTCCTATGCTCACCCTAGATTTGGCCAGAATCTCAATGCAACAGCATAACCTTTCTCTCTCTCAACCATGGGGTATGAGCCAGGTTTTAGACCAGGGATATGGAGGATCCATATTATCAACCTGCTCCCCCTTTGTCCAAGGAGGGTTCATATCTTCAACGTGCTCTTCCTTTCTAAGGGGAGCCCATATCTTCAACTTGTTCCTCCTTTCTGAAGAGAGTCCATATCTTCGACTTGTTCTTCCTTTCCGAAGAGAGTCTATATATTAAACTTGTTCTTCCTTTCTGAATAGATTCTGTATCTTTGACCTATCTCTCCTTTTCGATAAGGGTACATATATTCAACCTATTTCTCCTTTCCAAGAAGGGTCCATATCTTCGACCTGTTTCTCCTTTTTTTGTGAAGGTTCCATATCTTCATCATTCCTCCTTGGGAGGAAATATCTATATCATCATCATTGTTCCTCCTTGTGAGGAAAGTATTTTAAAACTATACCAATCTTGTCACGGAAGCTTGGTCAACACATCAACAGCTTTCTCATCAGTACTCACATACTGGAGTTTTATAGCTCCCTTTTGTACCATATCGCTTATATAAAAGTATCATATTTCTATTTGCTTCGATTTATCATGGAACACCATATTATCTGTCATATTTATACAACTATGGTTGTCAAAAAGAATCATTGTGGTGTCTAATTCTATGTCAAATAATCCTGACATCATTTTACGAAGCCATGTCACTCAACAACTAGCGGAGCAAGCTCCAATGTACCCTACTTCATCTGTACTGAGAGAAACACTGGTTGTTTCTTACTAAACCATGAGATCATGGCGGATCCCAGACAATAACATTCACCTAAGTTGCTCTTTCTATATGCGACACTTCTTTCCCAATCTGAGTCATGATCTCTACCATAGTAAATTCCCAATTCTATCATACCTTTTAGGAACCTCATCACCTATTTTGCAGCTACAGGTGAACCAACATAGTTTTAACTAGACACCAACTCAAGGTGTTCACAACAAATTATATATCTGGCCTTGTGTTTTCCATATACCTTAATGATCCAATAATTTGTCTATACCGAGTAATATCCACTAACTATGATGTCTCATCAGAAAATGGATCCAGGTTGGTGTCCATGGGTGTGGACAAGTATTTACAATCCAACATATCAAATCTTCTTAATATTTCCACAACATACTTTCCCTGGTTTGAAAATATCCTTCTGGGATCTGCCGCACATCCAGCCTGAGGAAATAATGCATCAATCCAAGATCTTTCATCTTGAATTATTCAGCTAGCTTCTTCTTTCTTTCTGTATTTGTTTCTTATTTCCTGTCAGAAATAGATCATCCACATACAACAATAATATGACAGGTTCATCATCCATAACCTTCATGTAAATGTTAGGATCAACTTTACTCTTGGTAAAGACCAAACTTGTCAAGAATCTATATATTCTTCCATACCAAGCTCTAGGAGCTTGCTTCAATACATACAAAGACTTTTTCAACTTACATACATGATTCACTTTGTCTTCGACTTCAAATCCTTATGGTTGTTTGATGCAAACCTCTTTTTCAATCATACCATTAAGGAAGGTTGTCTTTACATCCATCTGGTGTAGATCCCACTTCATCATGGAAGCAAGTGCCATGATGGTTATGATGGAAGTGTACCTTGATATTGGAGAAAATGTATCTTCATAATCAATTCCCTCTCTCTGAGAGAATCCTATAGCCATAAATCTTTCCATACTTCCATCAGCAACATGTTTTTATCTTGCAAATCCACTTGGAAGATACCACACGCTTGCTTTCTGGTTTGGGTACTATATCCCAAACATGACTGGTATTCTTCCATCATTGCTTCTACCATGAGTTCATCTTGTAAAGTCATCGAAATATCCCTGTATTCTGTATTCAACCTTGAATATTGGAACCCACTTTACTCTTGGTAAAGTCTTAGTCCATTATAAAGCTGTCTATCCTGTCGTACCATGTCGAACTCGAAGATTTTCTTCAGACACTCCCCCTGAAGAGGAAAATCATCCTCCCATTATCATTTTGTACTACATTGACAGGTAGCATCCTCTGCTACTTCTCTTCTATGTATCCATCTCAGGTTACTAGATACCAATATCCCTTCATCTTGAACTTTGTCGAAAATTTCATCTTGCACCCATATGTGAGTTTGTTATCTTCTATAGGTTTCCATATTCAACCTTGTAGAAAAGGTTAATATATTCATCACTCTAGGTGATATTCAAGATCCTTATGTAATTGGATGTGCTTATTTATGGGTTCCCTCTAAGCTCATATAAATCCTATTTTGCACAGGTGGTTCTTTCCTCGATATATACTTCTACTTCACTGGAGAAGTGTGTATGGTCAATAGAGTATGTCATTCCATAGTCCATTATTTATGAGATAAATCAAAAAAAATTATTTGTACACTTGTTCTTGTATGTCCATATGGAAGACACTACAAACTTCCATTCAGGTCTCGGAACCATATCCTAGACATCATTCCCCATGATCAACGGTTACTCTTTGATCATAGCTTGTTCCATAGTTGGAAGGTCTTGCATCAATGATGTCACTCAACTATGCCACATAACTAGAGTGTATTCGATGCCTCTTACTTTAGTTTGGAATTCTCGCCATACTTTTCTTAATCTTGAATTATCTCTCATTCGCAATGTTAACACCCCTTATGTTGAACAATTGAGGAAGAAACGTGGTCGAGAAATGATAAAGGGATACATAAACATTGGTAAAGGTTGGTAGTCTTGAGTCCCATATTAAAATGCCCATTTTGGTTAATTCATTGCAAAATTCAAAGGTGTAGATTTATGGGGTGTGAAAATCTATGGTCGAAAATTGATTCGCTGGGGAAAGTTGTGCGAAAGAGAAGTTTTGACAGAGAGACAGAAGTGGCTAACGAGATAGAAAGATCAACAGCTAAGAAATAAAGTAAATAAAATCTACTATTATGAGGCAGTCCATGATGTGAAGATGCACGTTCGAAAAAAATGAGAAATGTTGGCGGATTACGTAGAACAGATTTTGATCCAACGGTTCAGGCAAAAGATGAAATCTTATCAATGGTCATAATCCATTCTGAAGTGCGAAGCTGTGAGATAATTAAAAAGGATGAGTGGTAGTGGAATTTAAACTACTTCCCATGTGGTGACTTTTGGTGAGTTCCACTAAGGAAAGCGGTAAAGGAAAAACAACTTGGTAAGGGCCGCGGAATAATCCATTGTATAAAAATTTAGTTGACCTAGGTAAATTCATTTCGTTTGCATGCCACGGGTGAGAATAAGAAGGGACAGTGCACCATATTTTTCTGAAATTCAACTTCTACGTATCCACAGTTACCAGGTAAGCCTCGAAACACTGAGACTTTGATTGAATACTTGTTTCCATTGCTTATTATGGAGAAGGAGCAGGGTTTAGGAATATTGTGTAGAGTTTTGGATGAGAGAGAGGAGGTTGTTGTTGATAGGGAGAGGAATGTATGTGACCCTATTCTATCAGTTGGTAGTGTATCAGTTTCAAAGAAGCATTTGTGGCAGTATAACTCGCAAGGGAATGATATTCTGAATGTCTACAGTTCTTTCTTATATTATTTTGATATTGAACAAACCCTACCTTTTCCCGAATTTGTCGAATGGTGCACAAATAGTTACTCCTCCTCCGAAAGAGTTATTATGAGCCATACCATGTCAAAAATCCTTTGTAAAGTTGATGCGAAAACTATTCACAGGATATTGAGTCTACCTGATAATTTCCCTGATAGCTGTGAGTCTTTAAATGAACAGGTTTTAATTGAAATGTATAAAAATTGTAGAACTGAATATAGATGCCAGTTTTTATCCAATATTCTGAAATATGGTCAGTCGTTAGAAGGTCTATTTTTACCATCCAATGTTAATATTTTCAAGGAGGAAGTACAATTGGTCATGTCACTGGTCAGTCAAATTTTGGGTTTGGATGATGATACTCATATCAATGAAGTCATATTATGTTTCTTGCTAAGTATAGGTTCAATTGAACTTAAATCCCATTCAACTCATTTTTTTAGTCTTGATGAGTATCTAGCCGAAGTTATACATACCTAGTTAGTCGAATTCCCTAAATTCAGGTTCTTTAGATATCAGTCATATTTACTGAACATTCTTTTTTGTTCTAATGTGTCAGAATTGCAGTTCTTGTCCACCATGTTTTCTCTAGACCTCCTGAAACAAATTAACATGTTTGAGTTCATAAATACAATCATGGCTGAGATTTACAACTTGTTGTTTGATGATGTCTTGCAAAGGGTGTTGGAAGACATGAGACTTATGTTACCGTCTTCCTTAGAAGAAAAAACGGGATATTGGTTCCTGTATAAAGAATTTACCACTCTTAGAGTGTATGGGTTCACTGGGGAACCATACAGGTTACCCGCTTTTTTTACTCCAAGAATTTTCGCATTAGAGTTTATGAGACAGAGGTTATATGTAGAAGAAGAACATTTTGGGGCATTTAAAAAATCTTCCAATGTTAAATTTCCTCTCAAAGTTGGTCCGTTCATTTTTAAAAATAAAAGTGCCTTTTTAGTCATAGAGAAATTGTTAGAAGTTATGGATTTTCAGAAGGAGCAAAATGTAAATTATGATCCACATCACATTATTTCTCAGAGGAAGCAGTTGAATAAAAATAAACCATTTGATCATCAAACTGTTGAAGGATTAGATAAAATAGCAAATTTGGCTAATTTTGAAGAAAATTCAGAAGCTGATGAAGATAGGAGGAATAGATTGACTGCAGTGGCTCAAACGCCTATTAATTCCAGCATTTTGAATAAGAGGAGTCTTTCTGAAACTGATGGCATGGATGTAGATGAAAATATTTCTCATAAAAGGATGAAAACACATCCTCAAGGTGATCAAACTATTTCAGAAGAAATAGTTTCAAAATATTTAAAGAAGATGATCTTATTCCAGAAAACGTCTGTACATATGCATCAATATTCCTTTAGAGAAGAAGGTAACATAGAGTCTAGTTCCCGCTACAAATCCAGGATAGAGTTAGTAACAAGTTATGCTGACAAACAAATGCAATCATCAGAGGAAATTGAGAATCTGCTTCCTCAAGTTAGAAATTTAGTCAATCAAAAGAATTCATTGGTTTCTACTCGAGACGTAGAGAGGAATACCCTGAAATTCATTGTGGTTAGTGATAAGAAAGTGTCTGAATTGGAGGTGAAGTTAGACAAAATCAATGTTCCTGATAAGATACAACTCCAAAAACAAACTAGAGATATTATTTACTCTGATTTGTTACATGCTATTATGAAAATTAATAAATTACAGTCCCTTGTAGATAAGATGGAGGTTCAATTGAAGCATGAAAGGGTTGAAAATAAAGCAAATTTGATTCAAATTAAAAAGTTGCAGGGAGATGTTGTAAGCTTAGGGACCGAACCGGGTAATATGCAGGCGACCAAAAAGCTTCTAGAGGAGAAGGACAATACCATTCAAGTATTGAGGAAGAAGCTTAAAGTCCCTAATGTTGAACATGTTCAGTCTTCATAATTATTTACACTTCGAGAGGAAAAAGAGAAAATTTATCAGGAGATGATGGACTATAAAAGAAAATCATTGAAGCTGCAGGAAGAGAAAAACAAGTGGGAAGTAGAAAGAACCGAATTGATGGCTTAGATTGTAAAGCTTAAAAGGGATCAAAATGATGAAAAGGAAGTTATGGAAGAGTTGATGAGTCAACCCTTTGTTGACACTGTTTTACCCCTTGTTAATATTGAAAGACCATTAAATGAATTTTCTGCAGACGCTTTATTAGTTCCTATGTCACAGGTAAGTTTGAAAGAGGTGGAGATTAAAGAATTAAAAGAGGAAAATGAAAAGATCAAATCTAAATTGGCTAAGAGCATTGAGGAGAAGAATAAAGCAGGGAATGATAAAATCCAATTACAGAAAAAGTTTAATGAATTAAAAGAAAGAAGTACATGGAGCTAAACATTTTATTTGGGATACTTTGTCCGTGGGAATCACCAATTTTAGGCATTATTTAAATTTTATTGATGATGAAAGTGCACTAGTCAATTTAGCTACTCAAAGATTGAAGTTGGCCAATGAAACTATGGAAAAGAATCCTTTGAATATTGCTCACAATGCTTTGAATTTCTTAAATTCTTTAACATATCATAATTTGTAGGACATTGGGATTAAAGACAGAGTAGAAATTGTGTTGTGGGAAAAGAAGTTTATAAATAAAAATCAACTCATGAAAGTGGTGCAGGATAAGGAGAATACAATGTCTTCTCAGATAAAGGATTTCAGGCTTGCTTTTAAATATCTATTTGATGATGGTCTCCCTTCTTTTTGGGATGACGAAGGACGCTTGTTTTTCCAGGATCAATATCACAGCTTATTGGTGTAGAATCACATGGATCATTCCAAATTTGAAGATTTAGTCAAAGGGTTGATAGGAAAGATCATTGTGGAAAAATTGACAAAGGACTTTGATATATTGGATAAGTTTTTAATTATTAAGAACGGATTTCCTGTCGTGTCTTATGAAGCTTATGTGGATTTGGAGGTGTCAATTAGCGAGATGACATAATACGACACTCCAAACATGGAATAATGGAAGGTCGTGGAGAAATTTGGAAAGACCAAGTCATACTTCATTCATGAATATAGGTGTTGTAGTTCGTGAAGCTGTTTGTTTGCGATACCTTGTAGTTACTAAGTTTGCTATAATCAGGCAATCTGTTATTTGAATCAAAGCATGTAATTATTATTCCTAGTTATTAGGGATATGGTTACAAAAAATTATGATTAAGAGATTAATTAGTTATTGAACTTCTTGGGAAGAAACTATTTTTGTATATATTTGAATTTATTTGATGTATTGGGGGTTGGAACCCATAAGCTTGGACCGATGTTATTGAGAACTTATGATTTTTGAATGAAATTACAGAGCTGAATGTGAGTTGATCTTCAAAGATTCCTGTGTCGTTTATGTTACAGTCTGTGCCTTCTTTCCCTGTGAATGTTTTCTAAGTGTTTACCTCTCATTCTGTTTTCTTTCAGATATGAACATAGTGTTTAATAGTTTCAGAATTCATACATGTTATGCTCTCGCTATTGTTTCAGATATTCACAAATATTTCCTCTAAAGTTGATATGGAATTCATCTTGTGATGCTCTATATTGATGGACTATTCATGTTTCTCTCCTATCACCTGAAAATCAAAGAATGACTGTGACTGAATGATTATCTTGCTTTTGTTGAAATTCTATGTAAGAAACTTTGTATTATCTTTATCTGTTTTGACTCCATTTCCCAATGGTTATATGTATTGTTTCAACCATCTACATAACTTAAATTATTGATTTCAATATCTGGCCTTGTTAAATTTATATCTGAGAGATCCCCCTCCAGAAAGAAAATATAGTTTCTTTCTAAAGTGGTTTTTGTTGTTACCTTAAGATTACCTTTTACAACCTTGGGTATATTTTGAGTGCTAACAAATTGGCTTTGTTGCTGGGGAACAAAGATGCAAATCAGCCCTGGGAAGAACAATTTTTTTTATAAATATAAAGAACATATTTCTATGGGAAAACATGAATTTTTGTTAGTAAAGAAAGTTGTACATTTGCCGTGGAGATTCCAGTTTAAAATTATTTCAAGATTTCAAAAGACATCCTAGATTCAAAAAGACATACACGAGGTAATTCTGATACTGAAGTTTTACAAAATTTGGAGGATCCAGAAAAATTATTTAAGAAAAAAGACAAAGAAAAAATAGATATTTCTCTGTTTGGTGCATCATCTTCTCAATATTTTCATAGTATCCTTGATCAAGAATGGGAAATTAATGTTGAAAAGGGTTTGTTGAAATCTAAATCTGAATCTGATCTTAAAAATGTTGAATTCAACCCTCGTAGATTAGAATCTCATTTACTTGATTCCCTTTGGGGAGATCTTCAATAGTCTCCGAAGGTTGAAGAAAGACCTATTGTTCAAATCATTCAAAATTCCTCAGTCCCTCCAAATCCACCTAGACCAATTGTAATAACCCAAAATTTCATAAAAATTAAATTTTTTAAAGTGACATAAAATGTCTTGGATCGCAGTTTAGTAATTGCCAGTGGTTAGCGGAAAATAAAACAGTTTAACAAATTTTTAAGGATTAGTTTCAAATACAAAAACACTAATACAATTTTAATTTTTATAAGTCATAGAAAGAGGACTTGCATTTAATTTCTTCTAGTTGTACTGATGTTTTACTTTTGTCAAGTAGGTGAGAAACCATGTTTGAAATTCAGGGGCTTACTTAGCATTTTGCTAACTCAAATGGACTATTGGTTCTTACAGGTTCAGCAGGTAAGCGTATGATCAAGTAGGAGTTTATTTTGAATTATGTTGAGAAGTATTTCTTTAGCATGATAAGATAGTAAATAAATTGATTAATATGATGCAAGACTCCGATGAGGTAAAGTAAATTGTTTCGTTGTTTTGGATCTTATGACAGTATTTATATTTAAGCCATTATGACTTTTAACCTAAACATAATAAATGCTATTTACAAGAATGAGTTCATCCAAGTTTTCTTTCTGTCGTAAAGGTTGTAGTACCTAGTCAATTATAGATTCTTACAGTGAGCATAGAGCTCATGATCTTGTCAGAAAATTACTTCTACTGTATCATGATCTTACTGCTATTGTCATGTTTATAACTCAAGTGCACTGCTCTTTATATATGAACAAAATCCTATGTTTTTCAAAGGTAAAGTTTACAATGAAGGATTAGTTACTTAAGAGAAACTCTTTCCAAAGGTTAATCTTCAGTCTTCTGGAAGACTCCTTCCTTTATCAGCATCAAGTCTTTCGGTTGAGAAGTGTAGAGCTCTTTAGTTTATGAAATAAATCATAATGTTATTATTTTAATACTCTAACTATCCTTTACTAGTCATGTAACAATACCAACTTATTTAATTTGTTGCAATGATTATTATCATCTTACACAACTAGTTTACAAGATGTAATCTTAATCTTCAGGTTATAACCATGATACAAAAGTTATTGTAATATTACAATTAATTTATAATGTTACAACAAACAATACTATTTGTATCCTAAGGTAGTTTTACTACCTAGTAACTACTATGGTGTAGTCGAAACTATTGGCATGATATATTAAAAGTTTTTGTCTCTTGATATACTATTTCCAATGCATAGTATAATATCCTTGATGGCAAAGTTGATAAGATGAGAAAACATATGATATGTTAGACTATGGTCGAAGGCATAAATTTCATTATGGAAAAAGATATGAACCTTTATAATATCGTCGATAGCATGGGTTGAATTATTGGCAATGATAAGTTTTACATTCGAATGTGCAGTGTTGACTATAGAAATCGACCCACTCTTGGTTATATTTCTAGAAGGACATGTGGATAAGTCTCGACCATGCATTGGTTGACTTATAACGCATCAAAACCCTACTCTCTTGCATTTTTCTTTGAGGGTTTGTTTCCTGCAAGCTACGCTATGAAAACTCTTTGTAGCCATGAGCGGCCTTCTCTTCCTTAACCTTTGGAACTAAGCCTGCAATACGGTGCAATGTGGTTTATGGTTTCGTAGTAGGCATTTTCAGTTTCTGTAGTGAGTTGAGAAAACACAGTGTGCATGGTTTTGAAATCCTTCACGTAGATCGAAACCTAGAACTGGTTTTACCCTTGTGTCTGTCTGTTCTTTGCTTTAGCATCGAGGAGATTGAGTGTTGTATCCTTGCTACCTCTGTCACAGGTTTGGCATGAGGGTTTGCTTGTTTCTCGGTGTAGTTCACTCGAGCTGGTGACTGTTCATTCTTGGCTCCAAATACCTCTTACTCACAGGTAAATGCTTTTACTCTGTACTCATTCCTTTCATCAATTTATTTTCTAGTTAGGGTTTTAATAAAATATGAATAGAGTTCTGAATAATGTTTGGTATTTAAACTTACAGGCTACCACCAACGGCTCCAGACTTGAAAGGAAATGCCTCTCATGCGCCGGTTAACTTCGTGGGCTTTCAAACGGGTAATCCCCGGTCTCGTCGTGGGTTCTCCCTGCTTGCGAAATGGGTTGTTGGTTGAAGGTTCCTATGGTTGGAAACCTAGCTTCGAACTCTCTGCTGGTTATGATATTTAGTTTGTTTATTACTCATATTTTAAGCGAAAAACCCTTGCGGTGCTTCGCTGGGTAGCACAGGCTCTTGAGCCATGATGTGTATGTGGTTTTGGTTAAACAAATTCAGTCTTACGGTTTAATGATGTAATACTGTTGATTTAAGATTATAAGAATCTCCTTTATGCTCATATTTTTTAAAAGACCTCTGTCTTGTTTGCTTCAGTTTTTCTTTTACATGAAGACTGTGAACCGGGTTTTGTTTAACCTGTCAGTAGTGTATTTAGCTTACTGTTAATATAAAAGATTTATATATATTTGGTTTTAAGAAAGAAGACTGTGGAACAGTCTAGTAGTATAAATCGCGGGATTTTTACTCTTATAGTCAGTAATGTAATTGGTTATATTTTATTACAAGATTATTATGTATTTGGTTTTAATAGTAGATTGGGTTTCGACCCTTTGATTCTTACAGGCTATAAGCTTACCTTGATTTGAGATTTATATTGCAAAAGGTTAACGATTCTTGGTTTACTTTGTTCGTTATTTACATATGTATTTTATTTATTACTACTCTGTAAAGTATAATTATTTTTAAGCATTGTTTAGAAGATATGGTTAAATTCTAGAACTCGGCTTTTAAGAGTTAAAAGAAATACTGTAAACCCTACAATTTATGAAATTCTTGTTTATATTTACAGTATTAATAACTCTGTTTTCTTAATAGAATAATGAAATATAATATGACTTTAAGTTATAAGTATGATGCTAACTCTGTACGAAATGAAAAGAATCTAAACAGTTTTGCTTCTAGTCTTTAGTTAAGAAAAATTACTTAGGTTTTTAGTATAGCGCACTTGAAACTAGGGTAATATGGACCTTCAGTAATTTTTGTAATAAAATAAAAAGATTATAAAAGAATCCTTAGTTCCTGGATAAGACATACTCTGTCTGTAAAGCTAATATTTATAAAATGTTTTGTTAATTCTTTTTCACATGTTTTCTTAAATATTAGTGTTTACTTTACTACTGTTACTATAATATCATTATTTTCTATTTGTATAATAATACCAAAATAATAGTAATATTTACTATTTTTTTTATACCTGTGTTTCCATTTAGTTGGTTGAAGTAAAATAATAAGTGCAAACAAAACATAGCACTGTTGTTCAGTGAAATTCATAAACATTGAAGTAAAATCTATTTCTATTTACATTCAAATAAAAGAATCATATCTACTACTTAAACAATCCAACTGTACTAGAGTATGACCTGAGTTCAGGTGTGGAAAAAGACACCTTGGAAATCTAATTTCTATCTATTTCACTATTTACATAATCATTTCCATTTATACAATAATCTATAAGTTTACTGAACTTAACATTAAACATTTACTTTTTCATTCATAAACCCTAAGCACTAACATTCCTGTAATAGATAAACTAAGAATTATTTAACTGAAGATAGTAAAAACAAAATAGAACCTGTTGAGGACAAGACAACAACAGCTTAAGGAGGTTGTTCCTCCCAACCAAACTCCTGGAGAGTGCTCAGAAAACGCTTCCTCAGGACCCTCGAGCTTGTTCCTGGTCTTCTTGGCTGAGAACTGGGTGGAGAATGCAACTGTAAACCTCTGTCACCTGACTGGTTCAATTACCTCAGTAATAAAAATTTGCTCTTAGCAGTGTGATCTTCATATTAAAAGATGGAACTAGATCAATCTTAGCAGTTATCCCCTCAAACACATTCCAAACTCCCCTCCATTGAATTTCTCTTGAGTAAAAATTCAGTCACACTGAATGATCACCTCTCTAGAATGAGCATCCTCAGCTCTCTTCAATGGCAAATTTTATAGAGATGCCTAGGTCTTCTGGGTCAGTTTTCATTAAATGAGCCACCTGCTCTAATTCCACTTTCTTGGGGAATCATGACCACAAATATAGGGAAGTTGCCACATGCAATAGTTAGAAGTGGTTTGAGGGTGCTACCACATGCCAATTTTCTCTCCAGCTAGTCTCCTCCACCAATTTGACCAGTAAACACTCTTTTAATAGCTTCCCTAAGATGTTGTCTCCTCATTTATTTATGTATAAATAAAATATTCTGAATTTACAATAAATATTCTTGACCCCACTAGGTCATTAATTACAACTTAACATAAAATTTAACACAATGTTCCTCAAATATTATAAAATTGTTTTTGCAAATTGGGGCATGTGACATACACACCCCCTTAAATTATAACATCGTCCTCGATGTTATTTATTCCTCGTCCTCATATTTCCCCTGGAGTAGAATTGGATATGCATCCCGCATATGACTTTCCAATTCCCAGGTGGCTTCCTTTGGACTAAGGTGCTTCCATTGCACCTTCACTTGACCAATGGTGCAATTCCAAAGTGTGATCTCCCTCTGCTCGAGGATACAGTTCAGTTCCACCAGAAAATATCCTTCAGGTTCCACCTGTACATCATTCCAGTTAGTAACATGAGTAGCATCATGCACATATTTCTTTAATACAGAAATGTGAAAAACATTGTGAACTCTTAAATTCGGTGGTAAGGATAACCGATAGGCTACTTGTCCAATCCTGGACAATATTTCAAAAGGACCACAACAACGAGGTGATAGTTTGGCACAACTATCCAACCTCAGAGAAATCTTTTTGGGTCTCACCTTAATGAAAACATGTTCACAAACTTGGAACTCTTTTGGAGTTCTTTTAAGTTCTACTTGACTTTTGTGTCGATCCTGCGCAATTTTTAGATTATCTTGTACCTGCTTTACAATTACTTCCATTTATTTCAATAATTCAAGTCCTAATACTAACCTGTCCACCAGATTACTCCACGAGATGGGAGTGTTACATTTCCTTCCATACAGAATTTCGAAAGGACTATATCTAGATGAAGCTTGATAATTATTATTATATGCAAATTCTACCAGATGTAAATAATCTTCCCATTTACCTAGTTGTTCCTTTACATACATTCTTAGTAGATATTCTAGTACCTGATTTACTCTTTTAGTCTGTCCATCAGTTTGAGGATGGAAGGAGGTACTAAAATTTAACGTGGTATTTAATCCTTTAAACAGAGATCTCCAAAATTTACCTATAAATTTAAGGTCTCAGTCTGAAATTATGACCTTCGGTATCCCATGCAGTTGGAAAATTTGTTTTAAGAAAATATCAGCTATATTTGCAGCTTTATAAGTAGTTTTTACAGTATAAAATGGGCTGCTTTACTCAATTTTTCAACCACTACCATTATGGAATCATTTAAGTTCTAATTTTTTGGCAGTCCAATAACAAAATCGAGGGTAATTATCTCCCATTTCCAGCTAGGAATGGGCAAAGGATGAAGTATCCCAGCTGGATGTTGATGTTCAGTTTTTACTTGCTGACATTCAAAGCATCTAGCAATATATTCTTCCAGTTCAGTCTTCATGTTTGGCCAGAAATAATCTTTTCTTAGCATGGTTATAGTTTTCTGATAACCTGGATGCCTTGAATAAGGAGTTTTATGGATTTCGCCTAAAATTAATAACTTAACCTTAGGTACATTAGGTACACATATTCTGTCTTTATACAGTAATAATCATTTTTCATTCAAGTTGCACCCTATACTTAGACTTTCTATTGGATTTTCTTTTTCTTTTGCTTGTAACTTTAGGTAATTTTCATCTTGTTTTATCCTTGTTTTAAGTTGTTCTTCCATATCTGTTGTGTAAGTGCTGATAGCTACTGTAAAATTCAGCTTTGCATTCCTACTTAATGCATCAACAACTTTATTTTATTTCCCTTTAATGTGCTGAATTTCGAAATCATATTCACTTAGAAAATCTAGCCACCTAGCTTGTCTAGCATTTAGGTTAGGTTGATCTAACAGGTATTTTAATCCCTTATTATCCGTCATTAAGATAAATTTTCTTCCAATTAGATGATGAGGCCACATCTTTAAAGCATGTATGACAGCAACCAATTCCAAGTCATAGGTTACATAATTCTTTTCATGAATCTTCAATTTCCTAGACTCGTAAGAAACGACATGTCCTTCCTAAGTCAATACTCCACCTAAACCATCATTGCAGGCGTCAGTACATACTATAAAATCTTTATTTGGATCAGCAATTCTTAAAATTTGTGCGCTAGTTAAAAAGGTTTTTAACTTTTTAAAACTATCCTCACACTTTTGATTCCAATCAAATTTCTTTCCCTTTTTCTGCAAAGAGGTTATCGGATTTGCGATTCTTGAAAACCCTTCAATGAATCTTCGGTAATACCCGGTAATCCCCATCAATGATCGGACATCGGTTACGTCTTTAGGAACTAGCCAATCTTAGATTGCCTTTATATTTTCGGGATCCACCGAAATTCCTTCTTTAGTCACCACATGACCTAAGTACTAGATTTTGTCCTTAAATAAGTCGCATTTACTAAACTTTGCAAAGAGTTGATGTTCTCGCAACTCTTGCAAGACAATTTTTAAATGTTCTTTATGTTCTTCTTCAGATTTCAAATAAATTAATATGTCGTCGATAAACACGACTACAAATTTATCTAGGTATTTATGCATTAAATTATTCATTAGACACATAAAAAAGCTGGAGCGTTGGTAAGCCCGAATGGCATGACAACAAACTCATAATGTCCATATTGAGTCCTAAAGGTTGTTTTAAAGATTTCTTCATCTTTAACTCTGACTTGGTGATATCCAAACCGTAAGTCAATTTTTGAAAATATCGTGGCTCCATGTAGTTGATCAAACAGATCATCTATGCGAGGTAACAGATATCTGTTCTTGATAGTCTTAGTGTTCCGTCTTTTTTTCTTAACAAAGATGACAGGTGCCCCCCATGGAGACACACTGGGTCGAATATAGTTCTTGTCAATAAGTTCTTTTAACTGTGACTTAAGTTCATTTAATTCAAGTATATTCATCTAATAAGGGGCCTTTGAGCTGGGCATTGCATCAGGTACTAGCTTAATGGTAAAATCTAATTCCCTCTTCGGAGGTAGTCCTAGAATTTCTTCCAGAAATACATCTGCATATTCCTTTAGAACTGGTATATCCTCCAATTTTAATTTATCTATGTTGTTTATATGTTCTTCATTGGTTACTGTTACTGCATAAGCCTTACAACCTTTCCTAACATCTCTCTTAAGCTGCATAGCAAAAATCTACCTTACGGTTGTTTTCCTAGGGATTCCCTTTACGCTTATTAATTTTCCATCATTATTCATACAAGTAAATGTTTTATCAAAGCAATTCAAGACCACCCTATGCTGCTCTAACCAATCCATACCAATTAATATTTCGTATGAACCTAAAGGTAGTACATTAATCTTAACAAAAGTTTCAAATTGATCCATCGTTACTACACAATTCTTTACAAAGCTAATTACCTTTCTCTTTGCACCAATAGCTAACTGAACTAACCAAGAACTTGCAAACTTTTCAACTGGGAGTTTACACTTTTCTACCAACTTAGGAGAAATATAGCTTCAACTAGCTCCTGGATCAATTAAAATAGATATGGGTGTCAGATTTATCTCACCTTCTACTTCCACCATGGAAGTTTGATAGTCTGATTGCCGATTCTGCAAAGCTGCATTGATCCTAGGCATAGTCCTCACTAAATCACCAACAGTCATCTCCTTCTGTATTGTGTGGATATTGCCGACATTCTTTTTTCGATTGGGATAGACTGAGGCATAATGTGGACTATTGCATTCCCAAGACTTTATGGGTTATTTTTCGTTCAAATTTCTTTGTGTAATTATTGTGATTGTTAGCAGACTCTTTATTCTTTTGATTGTTATGATTGATCTGTGAATTATTCCTATTCCCCTGGTAATTCTTATTAGAAAAATTTCTAGTATTATTATTTTTAGAATTCCGATTTGGCACAAAGTATTTCTTCTTTTGATCAAAATTATTATTCCTTTTGGCCTTCCAGTTGGCCATACTCTCCTTTTTGCAATTCTGTTCATAACAGAAATTTGCTTTCCTCATGGCTTCTTCCAGGGTTTTCAGATTGTCATACTCAATCCTATCCTTTATGCGATAAGGTAAACAATTGAGAAACCATTGTACCTTCGGTTTCTCATCCACAATATATGGCACATACCTAAGCAGACTTAGAAACTTACTGTTTATTTCTTTCATATTCATTGTACCTAGTTTTAGCTCATAGAATTATTTAGCCCTTTCTTCATAGTACTGTTCAGATAAAAATTTCTTTTTGAAGTATTTCTTGAATGTACTCTAGTTTATGTTCTTCTCTCTTACACCTTTCACTCTCTTTAAATCTTTCCACCATATATCAACTTTCCCTGTAAGATTATAAATAGTCATTCTAGCCTTTAATCGGTTAGAATAGTTATAAATCTGGAAGTACTTCTTCATCCTAAATAACCAGGATTTCGCTTCCTCCCCCTTTTCAGTTTCTCCATTAAATGTTGGTGGCTTGATCTTCTTAAACTCCCCATATATTTCTTCATAAGGTTTATATTTTCTTTTCCTAGTATGATGATTATCCTCACTACTGTTAGTTTTTCAACATTAAGCTAGCATTATGTTAGGATCTTTATTGAGAGAATAACAAGTACAGCAATCAAACACAAGAGACAATGAACACAGTGTTTTTGATCGGGGAAACCATAAATGGAGAAAACCCCGCAACTTCCTCAGAGATAGAATCAGCACCAAAACAGTAAAAGCCCCAAAATAGTAAGTGATCTCCCAACAGCAGTAATCTTCTTCTTATCTAGTCCCAGTGTCTTCTCCTTCCTCAACTATGTGCTGCACTTGAGTGTGTGAGTGATGTGTGTGATAAATAGAGAGGCTCACTCTCTATTTATATTCTTTCATTCACTTGAAGTGCACTCCAACATGTTGGCCTCACTTAATGATTACTTACTAGAGCCGACATCTCTAGGAGTGTCTAATAACCCTAGTGCCGCGGAACTATGGGGACTTTAACTCTTACACAATTAGAGAGTTACCCACTATGACTTGACATGACTTGTTTACATTATTGATCCTCTCAATCGGAACATCGAGGCATGACAACATGACTCAAATACATAATAGATACATCCTGGAATAAACATCGGGTTACAATACATAAGATACATAGATGAATACATTCTGAAGTTACAAATACATCAACACTCCCTCTTAACTATGAAGGTATTCTTTTGACACAATTTTTAGCAATGGTCTTCTTCTCTGTATCAACTGGATCATCTAGTCATCTGCACCTCAAGTCTTATGAGTCATCTTCGTCTTCAAGTCATCTTCATCTTCAGGTCATATTCATCTTCAAGTCATCTTCATCTTTGAATCTGGATCATCATGGGACATCATCACTGGATCTCGATCATCACTGGATCTGGATCATCACTGGCTATCATCACTGGATCTCGATCATCACTCGATCTGGATCATCATCACTGGATTTGGATCATCACTCGATCTGGATCATCACTAGATCTCGATCATCACTCGATCTGGATCATCATAGGTGCTATCTCATGATTCTTCTCATCATAGGAAGTTCTATAGAGCCAGCCCTTTTTCATGTTGGTTGTAGGCCTAGCCATCATGTAGGTATTCACCTAGCACTTACATCTGACCTACTCATCAGAAAGGCATTCCCAACACTCACATCTGATCATGTAGGAACTAATCCTATAATCATATCAGAATGGCCCAGCACTCACATTCACCAGCATGATAGGACACACCTACTATCATCTGTGAAAAGGCTCAGCACTTACAACCACTAGCATGATAGGAAACACCTACTATCATCTGTGGAAAGGCACAACACTCACATCCACCAGCATGGTAGGACACACCTACCACCATCTGTGGAAAGGCTCAGCACTTACAATCACCAGCATGGTAGGACACACCTACTACCATCTGTGAAACGGCACTACACTTACAGTCACCAGCATGATAGGACACACCTACTATCATCTATGAAAAGGCTCTGCACTTACATCCACCTAAGCGGGAACACATCCTACTCACAATGGTGAAAGGGATTGCACTCATATCTGATCTTGTAGGAACCAATCCTACAGTCATATCAGAATGGCCCCCAGTCCTCGACTGAGCTACCTGGTAACTGACCAGGCGCCTCCATTCTCCTATAGAATGGCAGTTTCCCTTACATCCGACCTGCTCGTTGGAATGGCCAACACTCACATCTGACATGGAAGGAACCTAATCCTTTAGCCATGAAAGAATGGTTCATCCCTTACATCTGATCAAGTGGGAAAACATCCCTCTATCACATCAAAATGGCTTCTCAGTCCTAGAATGAGTTGTCCTGGTAACTAACCAGGTGCCTCCATTCCCAAAATGGTAGTTTCCCTTACATCTGTCCTACTCGACAGAATGGCCAACAATTATATCTGACATGGAAGGAAGCAATCCTCTCACCATGATAGAATGGCTCAGCCCTTATATTTGACCTACTCGTCAGAATGGCTATGAATCTTAGCACTCATATCTGACATGGAAGGAACCAATCCTCTCACCATGACAGAATGGCTCAGCCCTTACATCTGACCTACTCATCAGAATGGCTTTGGGACTCATCACTTTCCCTTGGAGGAAACCTCGATCTAGAGAACACCAAGATTCTCCCTGAAGTACTCGAACTTCAGCCTAGCCAATGGATTTGTCAATACATCAGCTATTTGTTCCTCCATCACAACATATTGGAGCTTCACTACTCCTCTTTGCACCATATCCTTGATATAGTGGTACTTGATCTTGATATGCTTTGACTTGTCATAGAACACTGGATTCTCTGACAACTTCACACAACTCTGGTTGTCACAATGTATACAAGTAGAATCCAACTAGAGATCAAATACATTATACAGTAGCTTCCGTAGCCATACTACCTCACAACTTGTTGAACATGCTGCGACATACTCTACTTCAGCTGTACTCAGTGCCACATAGGATTGCTTCCTGCTAAACCAAGAGATCACACCTGATCCCATACTGAAGCAACACCCTGAAGTACTCTTTCTGTCGATGGCACTGCCTGCCCAATCTGAATCAACATAACCCTCTAGGTTTATCTTTTGATTTGCATCGTACTTGAGTCCATAATCAACTGTACCCTTCAGGTACCTCAGAATATGCTTTGCAGCAGTCAAGTGAACATGTCTTGGATCTGTTAAGAACTGGCTCAAGGTGTTCACAGCAAATAAAATGTATGGTCTCGTGTTTGT
>LPNX011025047.1:0-16430 GCA_001517045.1 Pseudotsuga menziesii | reverse complement strand
GAGGTTATTATGTTGGTTGAGTTAGGGTAAATTTTAAGTCTCACTTGATTTTAGGGACAGATTGTGTGCATGTGATATGATGAATCTACAACAGCTACTCAATAACGTATGAAAAACTGTAAGAAACTGTAACCATGCAAACTTTTTGCTGAAATAAAATAATGCTGAAAAATTGTAAAACAAAGCTGTAAAACAGGGAGCAGGAGTGGCTGCAGGGCTGCAAATGGAACAGGTGGCTGTGTAAGTGCGGGAAAAACAAAGGTAAATCAGCTAGGTTTCTGCGTGGTAACAAGGGCAAAAACTGGGCGCGGATCGCGGGTTGCTAAAAGGCAGCGGCGGTCGAAACCGCGGGTTCTGGGCGAACAGGCGCGGTCGGGGCCGCGGGTAAGGAGATGACAGCGGCGGTCTAAACCGCGGGTTCTGGGAGAACAGGCGCGGTCAGGGCCGCGGGTAAGGAGATGACAGCGGCGGTCTAAACCGCGGGTTCTGGGCGAACAGGCGCGGTCGGGGCCGCGGGTTCGGGGCGAACAGCTGCGGTCGAGGCCGCGGGTTTGGGGCGAACAGGGGCGGTCTAGGCCGCGGGTTCGGTGGGAACAGCGGCGATCAGAGCGCGCCTGTGTAGTGAACAGGTGCGGTCGGATCGCGACTGTGGGTGGAAAAAGCGCGATCGGGATGCGGGCAAAAGGGACTGACAGCGGCGGGCTGGTCGCGGCTTAAGGCCTGAAATGTGCGATCGGGTCGCGGCTACGGAAGAAAACGGCGCGGTTGCCGGCGGCCGAAAACAGTAAACTTAAAATGCAGTATAAAAAGAAAAACTAACAAGAAAACAAACAACGGAGTCGCCAAAACTGTAGCTAGGGTTTTCACCCTAGCTTGTGCTAATGAGCACCTACTAAGGAATCTGGATTCCTTAGTAGCAGTTCAAGTAATGTAAACGAAAATAAATTAAACTAAGACAGTAAAAGTAAATAACAGAAAGTAAAAATGACAAGATGTATAAAAAGTTTTTGTATTTGTATTACCTCTGATGAAGAGGTTGGTGGAGTCCGTTGCGCTGGTCCGATGTTGGTGGCTCCGAGCTCCGAGCTGGTCCTTCTCCTTCTCCGATGGTGGAAAATAGGCCAAAAGTGGGTTCTCAGCAGTGAAAATAGCTTGATGGTAAGCTAGGGTTTCACGAGACGTTTTGGCAGAGTAAGGGTGCTATGACTGTGGATGTGAAATGAGGGGTCTCCATCACTTATTTATAGTTTTTTGGTGGGGGAGTATTTGCCCATGGTTTTGGGAAACCATATGGTTTAGGGCAGCTTGTTTAGGGTTTTTGCTGTTTTTAGGGTTTTCCTCCTTTTTCCTCATTATTTTATTCCTTTTCCTCCCCTTTTGGGGATTTTTGCTATTTTTAGAGGAATTTTGGCTATTTTTGGAGGAAAAAGGGGTTTTTTGGCCTTTTGGAGGCATTTTAGGCCTTTTGGAGGCTTTTTAGATGGTTTTGAGGCCTTTTAGAGACATTTTAGGCCTTTTGGAGGCTTTTTGTGGGATTTTCAGGGAAATATGGTAGGTAAATGGACAAATGAGCCGTGTAGTGAGGTAGATGAGGTAGTTATCCGTTTTTGGGTGTTAACAGTACTAAAATAGGTAGTTGCCCATCTTTTGTCATATTTGACCACCAATTTCCATCATCAGCCTATGGAGCGCACTTAGATTGATTATGGATAAGATTATGTTCTTTTATTGATTGTCGAGAATAGGAAGGGTGCATTCCTGCTTTAGACTTCTTTTGTCCTGCTTTTTTAGCTTTTCATTGGATTATGATAAAGCTAGTTGTCTGACAACTGTCCTCTTTTGTGGCCAACCCATCCTCCATGATTTTCTCTCCAAAATACATGATTATAAATCTTTTTGGCCACTCATTAGTTGACCATGCTACTTTAGCTAACTTGTGAGGTCTTGGACAATTTAGGAAAGAGCTTTTGACACCTTTGGGGTTTTTTTTCCCTTAAAGTAAGTATGCTCTACGAGCTAGTTTGAGTTGCCTCTTAGATAATTCTATTTTCCTTTATGAAAATGTATTATTTGTGTAATGTTATCATTACTTAATGAATAGACAAAGATTATTGAGATGTATTCTTCATGTGCGCATTGTTCTTATTCTTTATGCTAATTCTCTACAATTCTCTATGAGGTTAATTGTGTGCCTAGATCCTTAGCTTGTTTATGAGATTATTTATGCCATCAAGGCTTTAGAATTTCCATATGGTATCGGAGCCTTTGATTTATAATTTCCACATGGCAAAAGATCTGTGGTAGCTCATTAATTAATCATCCATTTCATATTTGCAGGTTTATTTTGCAGGTACAACTTCAATATGGATTCAAGAGTATCAATTACTCTTGTTACTCCATTCACAATCTATTCAGAGTGGAAATTGAAGCTGACTGCATCTTTGAAGATGCAAAGTCTCTATGAAATATCTATTGGAGTTGGTGAAGAATCGTATGAAGAGAAGAGTGATTGGCTAAATGATTGTGATAGAGCTTATGGATTTATTTGTTTGGAACTGTTTTTGAAGATGCATTATCTCATAGATTATGCCGAGTATTCATTCGAGCTTTCGAGCAATATAGATTGAGATTTTGGTGTGCACAAATAAGAAGATGATAACTGGAGCAAACCTTACACCTCCTCAACTGCTCTCTCTCAATATGTCTCAAGCTTTATAGTATCCGATGAAGTTGTTCATGACGAAGAAGTTGCAAATTCAACACAACAAGTTCTTATCACTATCATTCTCTTTGATTTGAATGCTTCCTCTGCATATCAAGAAGCATATATTGAAGAGCCATGTTTTTCTATGTATCTAGAAGTTCAAGATCTTGATTAATCATCTTATTATGCCGATGATGATGAAGAAGAGACTAATGGAGCTTCCATTATTAAATATTCACTCACACATTCAATGTTTTTTATGTCTTTTCTTATGGACTCTAAGATTCATATGCCAGATATTTCACACACCATGCAGAGTTCGATTAATCATGGTGCACAACTTAGTGTCTCCTTGGATGTTTTCCCTGCTAGAACAAGTCTCAAATGCATCTTTTCACTCACTATACTTGATCTCATGCTCTTCTTCATATCCTCCTTGGTTTCTTGGAAATATTCTCAGAATCTCCTTGAAGATTTTGAACATATGTCTCTGTCCTCCTTTCACACTCCTACCAATGATAATTGTTTATCAATTTATGATATAGAAGATGACCCCTTTTATTCCCATGAGTCTATTGATGCACTAAATTGTGTTTCCTTGGATATTATAGAAGATAGATCAACCTATGGAATCTCTACATTCACATTTCTCAATACTAATCCTCCTCATTTTTCCTACATGGTCACTTGCACACTTCCTCTTAGTGTAAATGAAGTTAGATACGTTATGCATTCACTTGGGTACTTATCTCAGCTATTTGGATCTGATTTCATCTCTACCGATTTGAAGTCCAAGTCATCATACCATCTTGGAGATAATTACAACTTTCAATTGATTTTTCAAGACATTTTAGTCCTGCTTGCACATTATTGTCAATGGATCTCAGTTGCTCTAAATGGTTCCAGTTTCCATCATGCATCTGTTTATGTTCCTAATCAAGTCAAGAAGATTCATCTTCTTCCAAAGACAAAGATTCCTCTAGACATCAACATCTAGTTTGGAGCATCATTTCTTGGTTTTACATCCTTTCATGTCCATTTTTGAGGGAGGGTTTTGTTCCCATGATGTTTTCCATGTTTCCTCAATTTACATGAATGAATAATGTAAAGGGTGACCATAATTCCTATGTTTCTTGGGCCCTAATTTTGGGTTCATATTTACTACATAAAGTCAGGCTTAAGGGGGGTGTTGGAATATTAAAATCCCACCTAAAGACTTAGTATATAGTTATTAATCATTTTGATTACTTTCCTAGGTATTAGAATAGGTAGTTAGCCATATTTTGTCATATTTGATTACCACTTGTCATCATTAGCCTATGTAGTGCACTTATATTGATTTTGTATAGGTTTGTGTTTCTTTATTGATTATCTGGAATAGGAAGGCCACATTCCTACTTTAGACTGCTTTTGTCCTGTTTTTCCATCTTTTTGCTGGATTAGGATAAACCTAGTTGACTGTAAAACTGTCCTCTTTTGTGGCCAACCCATCCTCCATGATCTTATCTTGAAAACCCATGATTAGAAAGATTTTCCACCACTCATTAGCTTACCATATTTCTTTAGCTAATTTTTGAGGTCCTCGATAGATTATGAAAGTTATTTTGACACCTTTGGGGTTTTGTTTCCTTAAAGTAAGCCTTCTTTATGAGCTAGTTTGAGTTTCCTCTTTGGAAATTTGATTTTCCTCTATGAGGATGTATTATTTATGTAATATTATCATTCCTTAATGAAATACTGATATGATTGAGAATCATTCTTCTTCTTCTTTATGACAATTCTATGCAATTCTATGTGAGGTTAATTTTGTGCCTGGATCCTTATCTTGTTTATGGAATTATTTATTCCATCAAGCCTTTAGAATTTCCACGTGGTATCAAAGCCTTGGATTTATAATTTCCACATCTATTAGGTAAACTAAGAAATGAATACCAGCTTTGAATAAGGGTTAGTTGCTCCTTCTCCCATGCCACCCTGAATGAGAATACCATCTTTGACGATGCAATTGACCCTTCCCATCGATTTAATTCATGTCATTTGTTTTCTATAGGATGAGAATAAATATGTTTAAAATTGACATTGATCGATAAGAGTAACATAGTTTATGATGTGTGTTCCAACCCTTTAGCGTTATTCCCTTTATATGTAAAATATGCTTGGCGAAGGAGTGATTGACTCTTCCACTAGGTAAGCATCAAGACGAATAACATATTAGAGGAATGGTTAGATGACCATTTCAATTAACACACCTCAACATGAATAATATATTTTAGGTAGGGTCACCTAACCATTCTCCAAAGAAGTTCTAAAGGAGCATCTTATGAAAGAGGAAGAGTGGGATAACACTTTCTCAGTGTCGCCCTTACCTAAAAAATATTTTTGAAGAAAGGATAATTGAATCTTCCACTAGATAAATTGGGATCATGAGAATATGATCTTTGAGAAAGGATCATTCAAACCTTCTTCATTCCCCCCTTTAATTAGAATTCAATGATGGGGTAAGTGTCATCCCACCCTTTTCCAATGAGCACCTTGCACAAAAATAATGCTTGATAATGTGTACACAACCCTCTCGTAATGTCCCAATTTTCATGACTAAAAGAAATATTTAGACACTCATATTGTTTAAAAGTTGTTGGAATACTTATGATGTCTAATTATTTGTAGTTGTTACCATGGGTATTTTACTTATGGGTTTATTTTGGTAATCCTTGTAGCCATGATTGATTATTTACTTGCAATGTTTTCATATTCATCACCAATTGGTCCCGAACTTAATTACTTTAAATCATATTAGAGGAAATTACAACTTAAAATGGGCCTTTCAACACTAATTGAGATTCCATGTCATCATGTATTAGCCAATGAAATTGCTTTAAAATTCAAATACCGTACAAGTCTTAAACAATTTTTAATTATATAATTTGGGGATAGCTAAAAATTTTTAACAATATAATTTGTCTACCTTCTCCCCAAGCTTCACGTAATTATCTTGGATATTGAAAATTAAATTAATATGCTAACCAATTTTAGATAATACGTAACACATATATAATATATAATCAATATAATTAATATCATAACTAATACACCCATCCATCTTTTAGGTAATACATGACGAATAAATAATAGACAATAGTAATAGTAATTAATATTATAACTAATAATAATATTATATTATAATTAATAGTTGATATTAACTGTCAAAAGTTGGGTCTAATAACTTTTAGCTAATATATAATATGTAATTAATATATAATAATAACTAATATCATAACTTATATAACCATAGAAATTAATAATATAACTAATATATAATAATATTATATTATAATTAATATTTTATAATAACGCTCAAAAGTTGCTTCCAATAACTTTTAACTAATATCAATATATAATTATTGCATAACAATATCTAATATTATAAGTAATATATAATAGTAATTAATATTAAAATTAATATATAATAATATTATATTATAATTAAAATTAATACACCATGAAAAGTTGGGTCACATACCTTTGGAACTGTGTATTTATTTATTTTTCCTTATTTTGGGTGAAAACACTAAATCAAACTTCATCCTAATAAATTGATTTTAGTATAAAATATATATATTTAAGGTAGCTTTGATAAAAGTGAAATAACCCTCGGCAGCTTCGATCAGAGTGAAATAGTATAAAAAAAATTCTACATGGCATTTTTTTATCATTTTCCTTAGGAGGCCCATTTTTCATCCAAATTTCCTCTAATACAATAACTATTACCAACATAAATCCATCTTAAACTCGTATCTATCAAGCACTGAGAGATATTCATTTTTTCTTAATAATTAAATTCTTTTTATCTTAAATTTAGACCTCAAGATATTTGATCCTTCGCCATACTTGACATATATCTAGGTTTAACATCAAATAAATATAATTTTATTTTTTTGTTTAAGACAATAGCATTTGCATTTTTATTTATTTATTTATGGAAATAACATGTTACATAACGTTACACAATGTTATGAATTACAACATATCCCCCATACTTGGTTGTAAGCACCTCACTACTCTCGATGCAATTATAATTTGTAAATCCTTCTCTTATTCAATGTACTGCAACTTAGTGATACTCTTATCCACAGTCCTCATTGTCAAAACACTTGTACTCTTTTATACCAACCCATAGTCTATATGATTCTACATCAATCCACTTACCATCTCAACACTTAATTCCTCCCCAACACTGAGGGTAGATGTAAGCATTAGAGGAAATTTGAGGTCTAAAATGGGCCTCCTAAGGAAAATAATAAAATAATAGTTAAGATAATAAAACAATATTAATTAATTTTGGAAGAAGAAAGACAAAAACTACTTTTTTTGTTCATATTTTAAACATATCTCCGTGTGTTTTTACTGAAATTTCAAGCAAAAGGGCTCGTTGGATGTCGAATTTAATGCCACATCCAACGAGCCCTCCCATTTGAAATTTGAGTAAAAACATAGGTGAATATGAAAATATGAACAAAAAAGTAGTTTTTTTTATGACAAATATGGTTGACTCATTTTATTAAGATTCTATTGGTTCTTGAACTCCAACTCACAAAAATTTATTGTTGCCTCATTTTCTTATAAGGCCCATTATAGACCCCAAATTTCCTCTAATTCCTAGCCATGGCTTCTCCTTATCCCTCTTCCCCTGCATGCCCTATACACAAATAATGCATATAAAAATTGGCTTATTGATTCATTCATAAGCTTGCGTAGACTATATTCCAACCTACATGTGATATAGATATTTATTATATATAAAATAGTTTCTTGTTATTCAAATGGATCCACATTTACCCATACAAATTTGGTGGAATATAGCCTAGCATTTTAATTACCTCGGCGTATGATCCAAGCTCTTGCTCAACTAGTTTTAAATAGCTTGTGGTGTCTTGAGGCGAAGTTACATACACATTACCGAAGGATCACCTCTAATGATAATTTATGTATTTGTTACACCTAAAAGTTGTCCTTATGCTCGATCCCCTGAAGTATACCGTCCAAACCATCTTTTGGAGGATCTTTTTGCTCAATCCTAGGAGACATGATGCCCTTTTCCTTCTAACATAGGCCTGGCTGACGCCTCTTGATTGATAACAAGGTGCAACGGTGACATTTGTTTCTAGAGTACAAGGAGCGCCGATGCCTCTTGCCAGTGTACAAAGAGCGTCAACCCTATTAAAATGACAAAAATAAAGGTTTTTGAGAACCTTCAAGATGAAATTCCTCATTGAGGCTTATCCCAACTGCTTGGAGTAGGTGGCATTTGTACACCTAGCCTCTAGGAATTATCCCTCACCTTCCTTCCAAAGAATCTTGACCCCTTTGGGCCTTCTTTGGAATTTATATACAAGCTTCATTGACCATGATAGCAGAGGACCAAGAGAGTACCTTTATGTTGCTGAAATCATTATTGATATAGGAGGAAAAGAGTGTGCTTGTTGAGTTAGAGGCTTGTAGAGTTTGTGGATCAATAGTTTTTGTGGGGAGAAGATCAACATCGAAGCTTGGTTGTAATCTTGCCATATATTTTCACTAGTACAATATGTTTTCCCTTTCTTGTAAACAACGCGTGATTTTCATTATTCATTATCTTTCTATTCGGTTATTGATACAGATTAGGATGATTATATTGTATGTTTCCATTACTTTTTTGTCTATGATATGTGCAAGTTATTTGAATATAAACTGAGCTAAGGATCTCCAGCCGACAAGGGTCACTTTTAGAAGGAAGGTAAAGGTTTCATTGTGATGAAGTAGTCTTTCCAAATCTAGAAATAGGACTTCATAATTGTCTCTACTTTGTTCTAGATTTACCCCATGTAGACTAGGAAAACAACCTTTATCTGCATTGATTGACAATTTTTGATAACAAAATTGGCAACCATACTAGGGATTAGATCAAATCTATGATTTTTTCTCTTTACTATTGATTACAAGCTCTCAATTTTTTTATCTTTCTCATTTAAGGATTTAAGGTCTAAAATCCACCTTATCTCAGTTCCATCTACCTCCTCAGGTTAGTTTTTAAACTCAATAAATTCTAGTTTGATTTATAATTGCTTATGTTAAGGGTTATTTATTCTTTTTGGTTCTCTAGATCCGTCGACGCACCTAGGTCACTTTGAAAAAGCATCGATAATTTCCTGACACCTTTTTCCTGTTGTCATAGAGCATCCTTGACATCTTTCTCCCAGAGACATACAACTTCACCTACATTGTCCCCAAGAGAGAAAAGAGCGTTAGCCTTTATGGGATTCCATGGTTCTACCCTGCAAGGTGGGCCAAGGTAGGCCACTTTCAACTCTAGAGTTTCTTTTTCGAATTTTTTTCTTTGGTTTGGGTTTTGTCAATTTGTAGCTCTGACTATTGAAAGGTTTGACAGTGTGTACTTAGCCTGAATATATTTTTTGAGTCAAAATATTGAAAAATGATCTTAGTATAAGCTCTAAAATTGAATGGTTTTGTGTTTAGAAGTTCGGTCTTGGGTGTTATAGTCTGCATTTAAGTCCAATACTATTATATAATAATATTATGCGGTCCAATAAATTTAACTTGGTCAAATAATATTAATTGGTCCTATACACATCCATGTTTTAGGTAATACACGACCAATATATAACATATAGTAATAGTAATTAATATTATAACTAATATATAATAATATTATATTATAATTGATATTTATAATACTGGTGAAAAGTTGGCTCCAATAACTTTTAACTAATATACCTATCCATCGTCTAGATAATACGTGACAAATACATAATATATAATAGTAATTAAAATTAAAATTATAACTACTAATAATATTATATTATAATTAATATTTTGTAATAAACATCAAAAGTTGGATCTAATAACTTTCAGTTAATATATAATATGTAATTAATATATAATAATAACTAATATCATAACTTATATAACCATAGCATTTAATAATATAACTAATATAATAATATTATAGTATAATTAATATTTTATAATAACGCTCAAAAGTTGGTTCCAATAACTTTTAACTAATATCAATATAAAATTATTACATAATAGTAACTAATATTATAAGTAATTATAATAGTAATTAATATTAAAACTAATTTATAATAATGTTATATTATAATAACACTATACACCATGAAAAGTTGGATCAAATAACTTTTAAAATGGAACTATGTATTTATTTATTTTTTCCGTATTTTGGGTGAAAACACTACATCAAACTCCGTCCTCATAAATTGATTTTAGTATAAAATATATATTTAAAATAGCTTTGATAAAAGTGAAATAACCTTGGGTAACTTCAGACTAAAATAGTATAAAAAATTGCCTACATGGCATTTTTTAATCATTCTCCTTAGGAGGCCAATTCAACATTCTACCCTCTTCTATAATGTATCCTATTTAACAAAAAGTGCAAAGATTTTGGGAATATTTCGTATTTTGGGAATAACCGTTCACTCGTAACTCGAAATTGGGAGAACTTTAGACCATTGGAAAGGTATTTAAATTCTCTACACATTTTTTGTTTTGCGTTTTTCCTAATTGCTTACCATTTTTCCGGGGAACACCTTTTAGTAACAAAGCATCTTTTAAAATATGCTTTGTTACTAAAACGCCCTCCCTAGACAAACAATAAAAAAATAGGAAAAACTCAAAAAAACAATGTTGTAGAAAATCTCAAGACCTTTCGAATGGTCCAAAGCCCACCCAACTCTGAGTTGCGAATGAAAAGTTATGCCCAAAATATGAAAGATTCCTAGAATATTCTGGTCTTTTTTCAAATAGGATGCATTTTAGGAAAAATAAAAACTTATAATTTTTTCATCCAAATTTCTTCTAATACGGTAATTATTATGAACATAAAGCCATCTTAAACTCGTATCTATGCAGTAGCTGGCATTCATACACGTAGCCTCTAGGAATGATCCCTCACCTTCCTCCCAAAGAATCTCAACCCCTTTGGTCATTCTTTGAAATATATATACAAGCTTCATTGACCATGATAGGAGAGGAACAAGAGAGTACCTTTATGCTGTCGAAATCATTACTGCTATAAGAGGAAAAGAGTGTGGTTGTTGAGTTAGAGGCTTGCAGATTTTGTGGATCAATAGTTTTTGTTGGGAGAAGATCAACATCGAAGCTTGGTTGTAACCTTTCCATATATTTTCATTAATACAATATGTTTTCCCTTTCCTGTAAACAAAGTGTGATTTTCGTTGTTCATTATCTTTCTCTTCGGTCATTGATATAGATTAGCTTGATTATCTTGTATGTTTCGATTACTTTGTTGGCTATGATCTGTGCAAGTTATTTGAATATAAACTGAATTGAGGATCTCCAGCTGACAAGGGTCACTTTTAGAAGGAAGGAAAAGGTTTCATTGTGATCAAGTAGTCTTGCCAAATCTAGGGAGAGCACTTCATAATTGTCTCTACTTTGTTCTATATTTACCCCATGTAGACTATGGAAACAATATTTGTCTGCATTGATTGAGAATTTTCGATAACAAAATTGGTGACCATACTAGGGATTCGATCAAATCATAGAATTTTTTTTCTTTACTCTTGATTACAAGCTCTCAATTTCTTTTATTTTTCTTATTTAAGGATTTAAGGTGTGAAATCCACCTTATCTCAATCCATCTACCTCCTCAGGTCAGTTTTTAAATTCAATAAATTCTAGTTTTATTTATAACTACTTATTTCAAAGGTTATTTATTCCTTTTGGTTCTCTCGATCCGTCGACACACCTGGGTAACTTTGACAAAGTGTTGATATTTTCCTAACACCCTTTTCCTATTGTCATAGAGCGTCATCGACACCTTTCCTTCGGAGACATACAACGTCGCCGACGTTGTCCAAAAGAGATACAAGAGCATTAGTCATTAGGGGATGCCCTGGTTCTACCCTGCAAGGTGCGCCAAGATAAGATTTGGTTTGGGTTTTTTCAAATTGCATCTCTTCTTATTGAAAGGTTTGACAGTGTGTACTTAGCATGAATATATTTTTTGAGTTAAAATATTGAAAAATGATCTTACTAAAGGCTCTAAAACTGAATGATTTTGTGTTCAAAAGGTCAGTCTTGGGTGTTATAGTCTGTAATTAAGTCTCTTATATCTGTTTCCATATCCATCAAAAGAAAAAAATACTATATTTCCTTATGCTTTATATAGTGATTTTTGGTCTTGACTTTTCTATTTAAAAAATACATCAAAAAACAAAAAGAAGCAATAGATCTGTTGCTTTGAGTTTGATTAGGTACTTTTGGTTTATCTTATTGATCAAGTAGAGTAGTTCTCCATTTTTAAGCTTTGGTTGTGAAAAGCATAGGTGTTAAAGCATTAGGAAACTGTTTCTTTTTGTGTTAGAGATCTCTTGAGGTTTAGTATTGAGAATTTTTGTGTGTCTGAAAGTTTTTCATAGCTTGAAGGATGAGATATGAAAGTTGCATGGTGTTTTCGCTTATTGTTTGAAATGAAAATGTCTCCTTTAATCTAGTTAGGATTCATCGAAAAAGAAAATTGCATTGCATATATATGATTAATAATGAAATTACAACTACACACTCCATAAACATTCACTAACCATCAAGATAAAATTGAACGATAGCTTAGGTTAAAATACTTAGAAATTTGGGTGATAGGTTAGAAGACATGTTTAAGCATCTATAAACATAGGAGCTGTGATTTATTTCCCGCACTGCATCCTGAGGAATTTGTGGTTCTTCCACATACCAATTATTATATATAATGACTTTTCACGTACCCTTGATATATGTCGAAAAGTTATTCACATGTTAGATAGTATATTGGAAGGCCCATTTCGAATGGTTGTGCATTATACATCACTAGCACAGATTTGTGCTCCCACATACCTTGCGTACATTGGGAGAACCTTCTAGGAACCTATGCAAACTGAGGAAATCCTTTTGGTTGTATTGTTGAAGAAATACACCAAGAACAACACTCAGGGAGCTACTATGGACGTGTTGTCCAAGTAGTTAGGTATTCAAAAGGGTACAGTCCCAATCCTCCTTATTGTGTTTTACTGTTGGACCCTGCGGTATATTGCGAGTTGTGACAAATTGACACTCCTAGTGAAGATATGAATTTTTTAACCCCTCTTATCACTTAAGTTTTCTTGTGATGTTATCTTGTGTAGGATTTTTTTGTGTGGTCTTTTTGATTATGAAAACCTTTAGCATATAGTTTTAGCTAGAAATATACCTAAGCTACTTCTGAGGAGATCTCACCAGCTATAGGGTATACCACCTGAATTTCCTTCTACCATAGAAGAAAGAGAAGGAGAAACCATGGCCCAACATATTACGGATGGTTTGTATGAAGAGGGCATCTCGGTTACTGAAACTGGGGAAGAATACTCTTCCTTTGAAAATCCATCTACCCCTACTTCGGTAGTGGTTCAGTTTTGTTCTTCAAGTGACTCAACCTTTCATTTTCCTATGGAAGGCCATTTTGGTGCACAAGATGCATTATCTCATAGATTATGCCAAGTATCCATTCGAGCTTTGGATAAATCTACATAGAGATTTTGGTGTGCATAAATAAGAAGATGATAATTGGACCAAACCTTGCACCTCCTCAACTGCTCTCTCTCAAGATGTCTCAGGATTTATAGTCTCCGATGAAGTTGCTCATGATGAATAAGTTGAAAATTCAACACAAGAAGTTCTTGTTACTACCATTCTCTTTGATTCCAATGCTTCCTCTGCATATAAAGAAACATATATTGAAGAGCCATGTTTTTCTATGTATGTAGAAATTGAAGATATTGATTCATCTTCTTATTATGTTGATTGTGATGAAGAAGAGACTAATGGAACTTCCATTATTGAAGATCCAATCACACATTCAATGTTTTGTATGTCTTTTCTTATGGATTATGATATCCATATGCCATATCTTTCACACCTTATGCATACTTCGATTAATGATGGTGCACAACTCAATATATCCTTGGATGTTTTCCCTGCTAGATCAAGTCTCAAATGTGTCTTTCCACTTGTTATCCCTAAAGTTGGACCTAGACTACAGGATCCAAGCTTAAGGAAATCTTAGTTTGAATAATGTTCAAATTGAATGAAGCTGGTATTAAACCAGGGGCAAAAAGATACTTACAGACACTAGGCTACTGTCACTTATTTGTACAATTCTATACAGTTTAGGACTATTAAAATTAACATATTCACACACAATTTACAATGAACAAATCTGGTATATGACAGATGGGTAAATACAGGTATGTATAAGATAATCAGAGTTTTTAAGCAATAGTTGGTAGGAATGAGAGCTACAAGGAATTGAAACCAATTCTGTACAACATAAAAGCAATGACAAAGTCCAACATCAAGGTTTTATGATCCTGAATATGAAATGAAACTATTACTGTTTATGTAAAGGAAAGATAACTGTCAACTTACAACAAGAATCATGCATTGGAATGTGAGTGACCAAGTACATAAAATATTTATCAAAGAGATAGTTCATAAAGTACAGCAACAAATCAACATCAAATTCATTCAAAAACTAAAACCTGTGAATTGAAGTTGCAAGGATTTTATGAAATACAGAGGTATTTACAAGTGCTCCAACATATCTCCCAAAAGAGCCAACCGATAGTCCCTTATCGAGAACTTTGTTCTTCAGCCTTTAGCTGGGACCTCCCTCCTACTAACAAATGATGAAATATATAGAATTTTTCATAACATAAACAATAACAGATTTTTAGGAAATAGAATTGATCATCAATCTAAAAATAAAATAAATTTAAACTGTCTTCCTTCAAATATGTTGAACACTCTGCCACTTGTGCATTGGCTGTCTTCAAGATTTGTAATATAGAACTGACCCATTGACCACTACTAACAGTATGCCTGGAAATCTTGAAATGATTGCTCATACGTTGCTTGAACTCGACCACTTGGCATTTGTATGAATACTTTAACCCTGCGTTGATGCTTAGCTGTTGGTCTCGGGTATTGGACTTGAATGACTTATTGTAGAGGACTGATGACACCTGGACGATCTCTCTTACTCAAAAATGAGGGTCCTCTGCTAATGATGCCTCTGCAGTAAGTCGAAGATCAAGAGTAAGCTACAAATCGTAACCCTCTTCAATCTGTTGTGCCCAGTTCTTCTCAGACTCACCGTTCTGCCCAGTATCATCATAGTTATGTGATACAATGCCTACAGCTTTTCTCATTCCATATTTCGTTACCATAGCTCTGGCAAGTGATGTTGCCTGCTGAATATCCGAAGAAGCCCCCAGATGTCACCTCACTCTCTCCAAATATCAGCTCTTCTGCAACTCTTCCACCCATAGAGACATCTAAACGTGCCAGCATCTGTTTACGAGAAACACTGGTCTCATCCTTATCAGGAAGCTGTGAAACCATTCCAAGAGACATTCCTCTTGGAACAATTGTAACTTTATGTACAGGCAGAGCACCATCTGTGTGAATTGCCACAAGTGCATGACCTCCCTCGTGATAAGCAGTTAAGCGTCTAGATTCATCTGAAATTACAGCAGACTTGCGTTCACTTCCCATCATAATCTTGTCTTTTGCATACTCAAGGTCATCCATGCTCACAGCTTTAGCACCATCCATTGCTGCTTTAAGAGCAAAAACATTCACCAAATTTGCAAGATCAGCACCTGAAAATCCCGGAGTTCCTCGAGCAATAATCATCAAACCTTTGGCATGTGAGATTCTAGAATCTGCCTACGACCTTCAACATCAGGGTTGGGTACTATGACATGACGATCAAAGCGACCAGGTCTAACCAGGGCTTTATCCAACGACTCTGGGAAATTTGTAGCGGCAATAACTATTATCCCTTCGTTTTGCTTAAAACCATCCAGCTCCACCAGTAGCTAATTTAGAGTCATTTTCATATATTGCTGATCTTTAGGATTGCGGCTTCCACCAATCGCATCAATTTCATCAATAAATATGATACAAGGTGATCGCTTCTTTGAAGCTGCAAAGAGATCCCGTACCCTTCGTGCTCCAACACCCACAAACATTTCTTCAAATTCACTTCCACATTATTTTGGAGAATATGACCAACATAGTTCCAGCTTTTGTGTATTTAGTGTGGATTCTATTTATCTTTGTAAATGCCTCTCTTTCAAGAATGGGTTGATGAGAAACATTATCTGAACCAATGACTTTATCATTTTCTCAAAATGTATATTCTGAGCCACTAAATCCCCCACCTGAAGAAACTTACAAACTCTGCAAATTCATGTACAGAGAATTGAGGTCGCTCCAGATGACAGAGCATTATTTACTCTATTTTCTGCTTTATCATGATATCATCAACAAAATATCTCCTGCTAGGGTTTTTTCACTCTTGTTATTGGCGCTCAATTTTGAGTTTTGGGCGCGCTTCACATTTAAACTGGGATGAATTTATGAGTGCACACCTGGAACTTGAGATCACATTCCTTAAACCATTGACACCTTCATGTTAGTATCTGACATTTGAACTCATCTTGGAATCAGGTCTTTGACATTCGGATGAGAAACATTATCCTCTGACCACACTTGCCTCTGCACCAGGACGCTCGTTTAATCTCCCATGCTTGAAATTTAGCACCCTGACTGATCTCCTTAGAAAGGCACTTTGATGCACTCGGTATTGGCACTAGAAACTCCTTGCAAT
>LPNX011025046.1:62297-75474 GCA_001517045.1 Pseudotsuga menziesii | reverse complement strand
GAATATTATTTGAAGTTACAATATTCCAACACTCCCCCTTAACGAGAAGAGTATTCTACTGAAAACAACATCACCAACTATAGGAGCATGGAGAGAGAGCATTCACAATAACATCAAGGTGATACATCTATACGTCATTGGAAGTTTTCAACAGCCATCAGTAACTGGAGCAGTTACTGAATATCTTCAGTGCTGGAACATCATCTTCAACAACACTGAGTCTTTATCTTTGATCACTCGATCACTTGATCCTTTGCAGCAACTCTTGATCATTCTTCATATTTGATCTTTATCTTCTATGGAACTCTATCACTCTATCCTCTATAGCACTCGATCACTCGATCCTTTGAATAACTCGATCACTTGATCCTTTGCATAACGTGATCACTTGATCTTTCTGTTGATATTCCTTCTTTCATACATTCTGGATAGAGCATCATACATTTCCTTAGGAGTCTCTTTGGATGACACTTGAGGAATTAAGTGATCTTTGATAGAATAAAAAATGATCAGCATATCCCTAATTAGTTCCTTCTTGTGCCTCTCCTGAGATTCATCTTCTTTTGGTTCTGCAACTTCATCTTTGATGTATTTTTCAAGATCATTCTCTCTAAGAATGAGGCCAATTATAAATTTCCATGCTTAGAATTTTTCTATCCCTTCTAGCTTGTAATCAAGCTTAGTGCTTGGAGCCATCTTATCCAGGAGGTCACTAAAAAATCAAATTTATCAAAATGAAAAACTAATCTTACCAGGAGATGTGTTTGACTGAGGTGATTTGATTTGTACACTTGATTTCTGGAGATTCCAAGTCTTCACCTTTTTGCAAGATTCTGATCTGCAGTTTTCTGGTTCTCTGGTTTTCTGTAGTTTTCTAGTCCAAATCCAAAATAGGCTTTAAATTTCCTGGAGATATACCCACTCAAAAAAATTGATCCATGGCTCAAATGATGCACCCTAGGGAGGTGCAAATTCCTATGCAATCAAATCTCCAAAATTCCAACTTTGATAGAAGCCCTAATTTCTTACCAGAAGGAGAGGAGAGAGAGTTTCACCTTGTGAAAGTTGCTTTATGCATGCTAGCTCTGATACCATGTTAATATTTAATATGCTAAGCTATATATAATTAGTATTCAATTCAATTTCACAACAATATCATATGTAGGATCACTGAAAGAAACACAATCACAAGATAGACACAGATTTATCCTGGGAAACCCTCAAGGGGAAGAAAACCCAACAAAAATTCCTCTATATAGATGTATCAAGAGTACAAATATAAAACCCAAAATAGGTTATCTTCATCCTTGCAGATATCTCTCTCTCTCTCTCCCCCCTATGTTCTATACATGAGTGAGTGAGAGTGTTCAAATGAGGAACACAACTCCTCTATTTATACTCTTTTTTGTCACTTGACTTTTACCCTAACAAGTCGGCCCCACCAAACTTATTGGGACGACTTCACCTAGGAAGAAACAAAACAATATTATATTATATTTGAGAGGGTACTATTGACCCAAATTACAATTTAGGTTATACCTCATGACTCTATGACGACCAAATACAATAGTATCATCCTGACCGAGGAATAAGACATCTCCCATGGGTTAAATAAGTAAAATACATTTAGAATATTCTTTGAAGTTACAATATTTCAACATGAGTATATGGGATGAAGCCATAAATATTTCTGCATATTTTGAAAACAAATTTCCACACAAATCCTTGGAATAGAAAACTCCATTCGAGTCTTGGAGAGGACACAAGCCTGATGTGTCTCACTTCAGGGTGTTTGTCTCAAGAGCATGAGATAGGATACCTCCTGAGAAAATAAAGGCCTTGTATCCCCAAAGAAAGGAGTCCATAATGGATGGATATGCTAAATATTCAAAGTGATATAAGCTTTTTCATCCCTCATCTCAAAATACTTTCATTGAGAGAAGTGTTCAGTTCGAAGAAGAGCCTATGCAAGAGATGATCTAGAAGAATTGGAATGCTCACATATTCCACTCAATGATGATGTAAGTGATGTTTCTAATTCTGATATGGAAGATGAATATAATGACACGCAATAAAACCATGATTCTCCCACAAGGCCAAAATGGGCTGAGAAAACCATACAAGCAACTGGTGACCTTGTAGGAGATCCAGTAGACACTAGGAAGACTGGATCTCAATTTCACAATGCTTTATCCACTTGTGATTCAAATATTCTCGAGAGGTGTTTTTCGATGGTTGGATCTAATCCAAATTCACATAAAGAATCATCACATGACTCAATATGGAAATCATTCATGCAAGGAGAGTTAAAGTGTTTGCAAGATAATGAAACTTAGGAGTTGGTTCCTCTACCTTCCAAGAGGAAACTAATGTAATGTAAGTGGGTGTATAGGACCAAGATGGATGTTAATGGTTCTGAAGTAAATTATAAGGCTATATTTTCTTCTAAGGGATTCTCTCAAGTCATTTTAGTGGACTATACATAGACATTTGCACTGGTGGAAAAGATGGACTCAATCAGTCTAGTTTTGGCCATTGTTGCATCCAAACGATAGGAAGTGCACCACATGGACATGAAGAGTGCATTTATTCACGGTGACCTTCATGAGTATATTTATATGCAGCATACTAAAGCTTTCATACATGATCCTTCACTTGTTTTCAGGTTGAATTTGTCTCTCTTTGGCCTCAGGCAAGCTCCTAGAGCTTGGTATTCCAAGATGGACAACTTTATTCTCTCTCAAGGTTTTGAAAGATGCAAATACGATACTAATGTTTATTTGTAGCATTTTGATGAATCTATTATGATAATTGTATTTTATTTTCATGATGTTTTGATCACTAGAATGTTTTTTGTTGATATAGGTTCAATTAAGTCTTCATTGGATAGTGTGTTTTCAATGACTGGCCTAGGATTGTTGAAATAATTTCTTGGCTTGGATATTGAGCAATATGATGCAGGTATCAAGGTCATCCAATAAAATTATGGTTTATAAATGTTACACAAGTTCAACATGGTTAATTCAAGATAGCTACTAAGTTTCCCTTCCTTTCAAGAGTAAAACTAGGTGATCTTGGTTCATCCCCATTGGTGGACAACTCGTCGTATAGGAAACTAGTTAGGAGCTTGTTGTATCTCACACACTCTCAACCTGATTTGGCTTATGCCATAGGTGTTTTTTCTAGACATATGTAATAACCTCATGATATCCTTTGGAATTATTCTAAACTCCAAAAGGATATTTCATCATGTGCAAAGAACCAAGCATTTTGGGACACACTATGCAACTAGTTCTCCACCAAAACTTATTGGATTTACTGATTCTGATTGGGATGGAGATAGAACTGACATAAAGTTCACTTCAATTTTTATATTCATGATTGCACATGGTCATATTAGTTGGTTAAGAAATAAATGACACATTATTTCCTTATCTTCGGTTGAAGCCAAGTATAGAAGAGCAGTGAATGCAACTACACAATGTATGTGTTTGCAAGGCATTCTTGGAGAAATTGGATTTTCATTTGATTCACCCATTGCCATTTTGTGTGACAAACAAAGTAAAATAAATATCTCTATAGATACAATATAGAGATAGAGGACCAAGCACATTGAGATACACATGCACTACATCAGGAACTTGGTGCATGACTAGGTGATATCATTGCAGCATCGCCCATATGTTGAGAATACTGCTGACATATTCACCAAGAGATTCACTGAGAATACATTAACCTAGATTATATCATTCCTAAGGGTGGGTGACAAATGGAGAATACTGATATTTACTTCATATTTTACTTGATGTCCATTTTTTTGGGGAGGTTGTATTCCCATGAGGTTTTCCTCTTTACCTGGGTTATATGGAATAATAAAATGTTAAGAGGTGACTTGAGCCATAGTTTCCAAGGAATCATTTTGATTTTAGCTACACTATAAGTTAGGATTAAGGAGAGGTATTAGAACATTATTACACCTAGGTCCATAGTTTCATTTTTCTTTACCTATGATAGATGGTCCAAACAATGGTTAATGATGTTTCCTAAGGTTGTTGGGGATTTTGGACCATTAATGACCACTAATGCCCTCATTTTGGTCAACTAGGATATAAGGCACCTTATTTATGACCACTTGGTCCCTAGGGGAACTACTATCCCTTAATTTGTGGATTTGGGTTTGACTAAGGCCGTTCATGCATTGTATTTGGGTGTTTTGACCTCCTTTGGTCCTTTTGGATTGTATAGAGCAATCCCCACGCAACCATTCACTCCACCCCACCTAAAAAACCATAATTTATGACCACCCATGCCATTCCAATGTTCACATCTGATATTCGTGACCATTTGAGGTGGTTTGGGAGCCTATTGGTCAACCTAGGGGTGTTTTGAGGTCCAATGGAATCCTGCCACATGTATTCCATTTGAGTACCTCCAAAGGATAATTTTTTTTTCCCTATTGTAATATAATGATGATATGAACAAGTTCACATGTTGGACTGTAATAGAAAATTCAGTTATTGGCATCATTTGTCAGTGTCATTGTGCCTCTTTCACATTGTTTTGTGCATGCTTTGTCAAATTCTTATATTGTGAGGAGTCTCTTAGAATGTAGATCTTGCTGTGAATCAAAATTTTACAAGTACAATAGATGTTGAGTACATTTCCACATGTTAATCCTATAGAAAATTAGTTTGTATTTGCAATCTCTTGACTGGATTGTTCGATAGAAAGATGAATGTGACCAGTATCTAGTGTGATAATCAGAGTTGCATCAAGGTGTCAGAGAACTCAGTGTTTCATGACAAGTCAAAACACATAGAGATAAAGTTCCATTATATTCAAGACATGGTGTAGAAGGGAGATGTACAACTCCAATATGTTCCTACAGAGGAACAAGTGGCCGATGTATTGACTAAGCCTCTGTATCGTGTAAAATTTGAAAAAAATTGAGACAAGCTTAGTGTATTCCATAAGAACCTCCCTCGAAAGAAGGAGTGATGATGATGACGATGATGTAGGTGTCCTGTTGTAGTGGTGTGGTATCTTAGTCTAGTTTTGGTATGTCTGGATAGGATTGTTTGGCCCGAAAGGGTTAGTAATCTAGACAAGGCCTATTTGTTCCTAGGGGGATTAATATTCATTGCTAGGCTTGTTTGGACTGAAAGGGTTAGTAATTTAGAAAACACTTGGTGTATCTATCAGAGTACCCACCGTGATGTTTCTTTATATGTACAAAGGGAATGATGATGTGGTCCCAACACTCTATGCTAATGATGATGTTGTTCCAACACTATGTGCTGATATTGATGGTGATGTGGTCTGAGCACTCTGTGTTGATGATGATGTGATCCAAACAATCTGTACTACTGCTGATGATGATGTTACTCCATCATTTCTATGCTTCTGGTGATGATGTTGTCTCAACATTCTATGTTTTTGATGATGATGTCGTCTCAACATTCTATGCTAATGATGATGATGTTGTTCCAACATCTTCATGATGATGATGCAGATGATGATTTAGAATTTATTTTTTGATGATATTGCTTTAGCGCTATACATGATAGTGATGTTTTTGTTGCTATAGTATTTACATACCGATGATGTTACAGGTGATGTTTTCCAATATTCATGTACCGATGATGCTTCAGATGATGATGACGATCCAATATTCATAGATTGATGCTCATATTGATGTTGTTGATGATGTCTCATGATGGTGCTTTATGATAATGATTATGAATCATGTTTATGATGATGATTCTCCATGATGATCATCTTCTGTAATGATGATGTTCCATGATGACGATGTTCCATGATGATGATGCTTCGTGATAATGGTGTTCCATGATAATGATGTTCCATGATGATGATGCTCTGTGATGATGATGTTATATGATGATCATGTTCCACATTGATGATTCTTACTGATGATGATGATAATTATGATGTTGTTACTGAACTTCCTATGACATATATATATCCACTAGTCAGTTGCACAGTTCTAGTAGTTGTTGTTCTTATTGATGTAGAATACCTTCCTTGTTAAGTGGGGGTGTTGAAATCATGTAACCTTGGAAGATATTGTTTTGTAATTTTTATTATATTATTAATGTCCCTCCCTTATGGAGATGTTGTTCCTTCGATTAGGGATGTTATTGATGTAATTGGTCATGTAAAGTCTTTAGGTAAAACCTCCATTGTAGGTTAGGTCAATAGTACCCACAAAAGAATTATTAAAATAAGTTTTTATGTCTCCCAAGGAAATTCAAACCTATTGGGAAGGTCAATTCATCCATGTTGGGTTATTAGAATTCCTAACTAGTGTATATAAATATAAGAGGAACCCTCCTCATTTGGACACACTCACAACTCAAGCAAATTTGCTAAAGAGAGAAAGAGGAGTTCAAATGGAGGAGAATAACTAGTATATCTTATTCTTGGTTCATACAATGTACTTGGTTGAATTCTATATCAAGGAAGTTTTGTTGGTTTTCTTCCCCTTGAGGGTTTTCGAGGATAAATCTTTCTGTATTATTTGTATTTTTATGCTTGTGATTATTTTAGTGATCTTATTCTTATTGGGCATAAAGCTTTTAAAAATCTAAAAGTTAGTGATTTTTATTTAGCTTGATAGGTTATTGGATTTAAGTTGTGTTGAAATTTTACTCAATGAAATTATGTTTGTTAATCTTAAATTCAAATTTACTTAATATCAAAATAGTTGCATACATAAGGATCACTGAAATAAAGACATTCAAAACATACACAAATATTTATCATGGGAAACCCTCTTGGGGGAGAAAACCCAACATAACTTCTTCAATATCGATTCGTCAATAAATTACAATGTTAATATAGTGAAAAGATAAAGCTCTCTCATAGGAGATACCCCAAAATCAAGTATAAGATAGGATAAGATAAGATAACTCCAAAGTATTAGTCTTCCTCCAAATGTTGCTACTCTCTCTCTCTCTTAAGAGAACTTGCTTGATTTCTTAATGTGTGTCAAATGATGAATGTACCCCCCTTATTTATACTTGTTTTCTAATTGACCTTTTCAATATGAGGCTCATTTGTTCACTTGACTAGGTCGACATGTGTTGGAGACAATATAATATTGTTTATTTGATATTTTCGGAATCTTCTAGGATTACATTACAAGTATACATTAGTATTGTATCTTTTAGGGTTATTACATCATCAAATACAATAAGAATATCTTCCAAGGATACATACAACATCAACAAATTATTTTGTTTGGGTTGATGTGATACACAATTGGAAAATGGTCTAAAGTTAAATTGATCTAGGTTTAAAGCGTTATGTCAAACTGTTAAGCTAGGCCTCGAACACAAGGAAGATGGGAATCAATTTTTTGTGCACTCATAATGGGGATGTAGCAATCAACGATTTTATTTCTTCCATTTACAGGAATGAATTAAAATGGAATCTTGTGTCTATTGTAGGATTTAGATATAGTGGTAGGTTTATTGGTCTATGCATTGGTGCCTATATTGAATTGTTTCTTCTTTTGGTCCTTGGGAACATTTAACTAAAGAATAATGTTTTTTCTTAATTCTTGTGTAGCTATTGGTTTATGTATAAAGTTTTTGCTATGCAACCTTTTGACTTAAGATGCCAAAGGGAATCCTATCTTGGTCATCTACTACATCATGATTATGTTAGGTCTATCTAATTCAACAAATTTACCCAAGAAAATTTTATATCCCTTCCACCTAAGCCATTAGTTATTTTTTGTTAGTTCATGTGTATCAGAGGATTAAAAACATATAAGGTTTTTTCTAGTGTTTTTGGAATGGCACTGGGTGCATTAAACTGAGAATTAACTTTTATTTTAAATAAAATTGAAAAGAGGTATTGTTTTGGCATATATGATTTGTTCTTATGCTGGCGGGATCCTATGACATTTACTCTTGGGATTTGGAGCACGAGGGGTGATGAGGTGTTGTTGTAATTGTGTTTTGGTTTCCTACTATGGATTTTAATGTGGTCGTAGGTTGGTAGGTTAGTAAGTGCTATGGGTTTCCCATTTTTTTTTCTTTGACCTAATATTATTTCATGTTCTTGCATATCGATCCATTTTTGGGTTGAGTTATTGTTGTGGTCCAGTATTCTACTCAACGCTCATCTGGTGTCTTGTTCTTGGTCTATTGGTTCCATTTTCCTAAAGATTATTCCATTTGGGGGTTGAATTGTCGCATCCTATCATAATATTTTGCTTGTGCATAAATGATATTTTTCTTTTTCCAGTATGCTCAACATATAAAAATTTCATATATTTGGTAACATCATAATCAAGAAAGCCAAATATTTTGAAATGGTTCACCTTTTTCTTTTATAGATATTGTCTTCAAGACACACTTAAACTCTTTCTGCACCTTTGAATATCATTTGTATCTTTCCATAACAAAATCCTTATCATTGTTTTCACCTGAAAAATCCATTGATCGGGTTATCAAAAGGTTTGTTTGCTAGAGTATAAGTAGGTTCTAGATATTGCATTATGTTATCTTGTCCATTTCCTAAATTAGTTGGTTGTATTTTCAATTGGTTATAACCATTTATAGAGACTCATTGAGATGCCCATTTACAATATCTTGTACAGATATCTAGCAACATTGTTATGCAAAACTATCTATTTATAGTCTTCAACATTCTACAGCCTATGACTGTTAATATGATTAAAGTTAGTTTTTTTTTGTTGATTGTAACATTCCTGCTCATAATTTCTTCATTTGTACAAGAATTAGATGGCCTACATATTTTTCTTTTGTCAAATTTCTTAACATATAAGAGTTCGATATATGTGGTGTCATCATAAGAAACTAGTCCAAATCCTTTGACATGAGTCACCTTTGTTTCTTGATCAGTTTTATTTTCAATTGATTAATGCATATAATACTTTAAGCATTACATTTTGGGCAAGTAGAAAACTATACACATTGACCATGATATATTCAACTGATGTAGACATAGGGAAATTTGTTAAATTTGTTAAAAATAGTTGATCATCAATTATTGCATTACCCACATTTCTAGAATCTTGTACATAAGTTGTTGTGTATAAAGCATCTTCTCGTCTATCATTGTTGGTGCCTAAGTTTTAATCAACAACTCTGCGCAATGATAGACAATTATAATGTATTTCCACACCAACAGAAAGCAGTTACACAGCGCGTCGAGTTTAGTTAGAACTATGCACCAACATACAATTTTGAATTTTTCTATACTTCATCATATATAACGTTTATATTGTAAAGGGTTGGGGTTAGACTCCACAGTTGTTGTTGTTGTTGTTAGAAATTGTAGTTGGATGCTGTTTTTTTTAGAAGGTTGATGTCTAGATATTTCTCTGAGATGTAAGAGTCAATGAAGTATTAAGCTATTGGATGAGCTTTATAATCATGTATCCATATGTAGTCAAGTCCTGTCCATAACATATAAACTATTGTCCCATAAGGTTTTGTATGTGCACTCTATGTATACTTGGATGGATGATGAATGTTAATAGTGAGATATATGAATGAGTTCTAGTTTCCTAATGGAATTGGTTTTTGGTAAAATGTATAAATAGCTATTAATATGTTGAGTATCAAGAACCTAGTCCTCCTTGCATAGACCTGATTCTAGTAACTTTATGTATAATGTCCTGTCCACATGTTGAGTGAGAGGCTTATTTTATTTTTATAGTATTGAAAATGACAACTCCTCTAGGGTTTTTGTTGGTCACATAAGTTGAACCTTAGGTTTGACAAATTGCAACCAAGAATGGTTATGTTACAAGATTTCAGGTAAATTTGGCAGAAGTCCCATTTCAATAGCTACAAGAGTAAATGATTACTTTGACATAGGAAATTGACACCCACCAGCTTGACTTGAGTCAAACATATAGTGGTTTATTGAAAACACATTCAACATAAGTTTCTACACATATAACTCTTGCAATGACAATGCATAATTTGTATCACTGTATGAGAAGAAACACAAGCTATAGCGGTTGTGCCAGAATATGTTGAGTAGAACTGTGAAGAAGTCAATGCACTGGTGATAGGCGTGTGTTCCCATAACCAAGTTTTGAAAGAGAAGTTGGAGACAAAGGATACTCCATAGGATGGATAACTAAAAGAAAATATTGTGTAAGTTGAAGGCACTTTCTATAGGGCCAGGGACCAGGTATAAGGAATGACAAAGTTGGTGAATACTAGCTTCAACTTCTGTACTTACTTGCAGGAGACGCCAGAGACCACTCTAAGGGAGGACTAGATTAGGGTGATGGAAGAACAAGTAAAGACTAGAAATAGACCAGGGTGATGCATGAATGTTGGAATTTCTCCCTTCGACCCAAGTTCATACCTTCTTTTGCGTGCAACAAAGCCCAATATATTGACTCGACAAAGTAACGATCAGTTGACGACACCTGTGACATAGATGCAGTCTCACCCAAGATATGTATTATGGGTAACTTTCAGAACCATGTTTCTACACTTGGGTGGGGATTTCTTCTTCCTTGGCACCTTACCAACTCACTCGACCAAAGTCGATGGGTGTATTAATTATTCTTACTATGCACAACTAAGGAACTACTTAGCTTATCTGTCGACAAATATTTTAACATTAATATAAGATTTTAATACATGGGTTATCTATCAATAGTGTGATTCATGCATAAAATGAATCATTCATAAGCAAATACATAAACAATTATTGAATATATACATTCCTACGAATTAAGCACGTTCATCATACACATTTGAATTCAACATAAACACTTTCATCATCTACACATTGACATAGTATTTAACGTGGAAAACCATATGGGAAAAACCACAAAGGTGCTCTCATTTGGCATGCGATATATATGGCACCTTTTGTCTACGCACTCAGCTACAGACTCAGTTTTAGATATTCCTATCTTACCTATATAGAATCCCCTCTCCTCTCGTGATATCTAGTCTTTTGTCGCTCGATCTTCTTCTACTTCACTTTGCTTTCGATCTGCACACAGCCTGGATCGACCTTCTCTTATCTTCAACTCTATGACTCTTTTACAGACACAACTGATTGACTAGGAACTGGAAGACTAGGAGCTAACCACTGAGGAAGTATCTAGTGAGTAAGTAAGTAACCCGCATACAGCTTAGCTTCTTCCTTCTTATAGACTCTTTAGATGTCACATTCAACCGACTTCATTATGTTATTCAACAGGTTGTCATTCCTATTCTAGTTACACTTGTTAGTAGGAACTTTCGACCCAAATACAAAGATGGTTTTATTCCTTAAAGAATGAGTGAGTCTAGTTGACTTCATATCGATGATCTCTTGAGATATCCTTTTTAGTGGTTGCGCCAATGCACACCTTCTCTATATTGGTTTCTTCCATCACGGTTGATCATGTCACATATTTCCCTTCCATCACAACTTATCTTCAGTCGTGGATTCTCTTCTTTAATGAAATCATCTCCTATTTTAGCTTCCTTTATGACTACTTCTTATGTCTTAGATATTTATTCCTTATCTGCTTCTGTATTCCTCTGTCGCAAATTCCTCTATACCTTCTTCTTCTATCTTATTCTTCCTTCCACACCTACTTCTCTTGCAACTTCTTCTCCCTCTTCATCTACTTCTGACACAACTTCTTCTCCTTGCAACTAGACTCTTCACCTTCTTGGGAATAATTCTAACTGAATTCTACATATATTTCCCTAGGACCAATAGGCCCCCAACCTTCACTTGCAGCTCGTCCCAAGCCATGCAATGCTATTCCATAACTTACACACTTGTGATGACTTTACTTTGAAAATCTTTAAATATTTTCATCCTCTATCTCACGTCGCACATCTTGTTCTACCTTCTGCAATTGTTCGACAAGGTAAGAACTGATGTGTTCTGATGTTACATGTCTTGGGACCTCCACTGCTCATTACACCTTATGATGTTCATGATGAATGATGCATGCGACTCTTTCTACTTCACCCTGCAACTCTGTGACTTTGTCAGTTCTTGTTGTTGTTAAGTGCGCGACGCTACAACTTCTTGTTGGATTTTCTTCATTTCTGCAGCCTTATCCATTTTCTATGATAATGGTAACTTCTTCATCTTGTTCCACATTTTATTTTCCTATGCCTCAATATTGCACATCTACTCTTATACTTTCTCTAATTCATCATCATCGATCAATGCTTCCCAAGTTAGAGAGACTTGGTCGACATCCTTGGCACACAGTGCCTCAGATTCTTCTATGTTCTTCACAGCCTCTACTGCTATTATCCTCCTTTCTTCTAACACCTTCGAGGGTGTACTAGGGGTCACCTACACTTCTAACTCTATGACCTTTTTCTGAAGGTCTTCCGCGATCTCGCCAAGTCGAATGAATTTGGATTCTAAAAACATCCCCTTTGTTATTCCTTCATCAACAAAATGACTGCAAGCAAGTGCTACAACATTGTCGATCCTATGCATGTTCTCCTACCAAGGTTTATATTTATTCTTGGTCACAGTAATTATATACCTTGCACCTGTGCGCTTCCCATTTGGACTAATAGGACCCACAAAATCAACGGCCAATTTATCAAATTCTTATAGGTTACTTGAGATACTAATGGAATCTCATCTTGTCGTGATGACTTTCCTTTTCTCTAGAAGACATCACAACTATAAAATTATTCTTGTGCATCTGCATGCATGGCAGGCCACCACAATCCCACTTGATATATTTTCTACAGAGTCTCTTCCAACGTAATGGCCTCCTACGACACCAACATATGCTTCATTCAGTATCATCGGTCGCTCATGTTCCAAGATGTAGCAACGAAGAATATCATCAAGGCCCATCTTATAAAATTGTCCAGTGATTAACTAGAACTATGCATATCGCACAACTAACTGTTTCTTTTGAATAGTAGTAAATTCAGCTGGTTAATAACTCGTACTCAAAAAATTTATGATGTCTCTGTACTGAACATAAAAAAATGTTATTACAAATAGTTGTGCATCAGGAAGACTATTGTCGAGGTTACTAGGTTCTTCTCCACTTTCAATCCTTGACAGATTGTCTAGTCCTAAATTCAAAGCAAAATACCTAAAAGATGAGAAGCCACCAAGAAATATCCCCCCCCACCAATGCTAGCTTATTAACCAGGTATTTCAATGTTGA